>BQNB010008986.1:62351-84526 GCA_026074375.1 Tanacetum coccineum
TTCTTGGTTTCGGAAAGTGTTCTTGATTCTTTTCCTTATGTTACGGGTATTGTCCTGGAGAAAGGTAAGCCAGATCATCGTCCTATCTTATTAAAAGATTCGATGGTTGATCTCGGTCCTTCTCCTTTTTGGTTCTTTCATTCATGGCTCGATATGGACGGGTTTAGCAATATGGTGAAAGAGACTTGGATTAATGATGGTATTGTAGAGGATAATGGCCTTGTCTCATTTAAGAAAAAGCTTCAAAACATGAGTAATTCAATTCGGTCAAGTAAGGATGTCTCTTTCACCATGAAATAACAATTAAGTCTTTACATGAGTCGTTTGTATATGTACAATCTTGTTTATTCATTTACATATGATATTAACTCGTGATTTTATTTTGAAATATATAATTCCGTGCATATACATTAGACTAATGTATAATGATAATAATATTTGTAAACAACAACAGCATATATGTTGTTTTCTTAAGGTACTAGGGGTATATTATCTATGGAATATATTTAAATTTATAAACTAATTAAAAAACATGGATTTTGATAAGTACATATGATTTATTTAAATTTTAATAGCTAAAGTTTTAGTAATTAATATTTTTTTTGTTTTTTTATAAACCGACACATGTGTTTTAATACATATTATTTTATTGAATGAAACTTAGATTGTTTGACAAATTATTTCAATTTTGATTTTTGTTAACCAATATAATAACTCAATTTTAAAGTGTTTTTATAGGCTTCACGTCTCAAGATTAATCTCTATAAAAGTAACTTGATGGGTATTGGTACTAGCCCTACCGAGGTCAAAAAAACAGCTTGTGTTGTGGGCTATTCTACCTTCACAACTCCTTTTAATTATCTTGGAGTTATATTGGGAGTATCTATGTCAAAAATCAATTATTGGGACGAAACTACTTCTAAATTGTCTTCTCGTATATCTAAATGGAAGCTCAAAACTCTTTTAATAGGCGACTGTCTCACTTTACTTAAATCGGTTTTAGCTCTATTCCTCTTTATCATATGTCTATTTTCAAAGTTCTAATAAACAAAATGGAATCGATCCGTGGAAACTTCTTCAATAGAGTCGAAGGGTCAATTATGAAAATGTCGTGGATTGGTTGGACAAAGGTTTTGGTTTTTAAGGATAAAGAAGGTCTCGGGGTGTCCAATTTATTTGCACTTAATTGTTCCCTTTTATTCAAAAGGGTTTGGCGCTTCATTACTAAAAAATCTTCTCTATTGCCTAGATTCGTAAAGGTCATTCATGGTGTTAGAGGTGCTCTTGATAATAGTATCTCCACATCAAGATGTTCTCCCTGGTTATATATCATTCGTGAATTTCATTTGCTTAAAAACAAAGGTATTGATCTTTTGGCTCTTGTTAGAAAAAAAGTGGGAAATAGTGAGGATTCTTTGTTTGGGACGACTTATGGCTAGGTGACGAAGTGTCGAAGGTTTAATATCATCGTCTTTATGCTTTAGAGGCATGTTGTTAGGATTAAAAAGTGCTGATTATAGATACTTTAGTGGTTTATTTATTGTATATAATGTTTAGACTTTATTTTATGTTTAGAAGTAGTAAATGTAATAAGGATAAGTGAGTTTAGTCAAAATAGCTCAAATAACCAAACTAGAAGGGTAGATTAGCAAATAAGGGAAAATGTGATTAACACACTATAAATAGCCCTTCATCAAGATGAAGGGGTTAAGGCCTGACAATCTTTTCTTGTAATCTCTCTTCCTCCCTCATTTCTTCTTTCTTTTTATAAAATTAAAAATTAGTGAAAGTCTTGCCTTCCTCTCTTAACTATATCTATATACTTAACCTTTCCAAAGTGTGATTGAAAATCTAAACGACCTAACAAGTGGTATCATACTCCATTAGAGATTTAAGAGTGATCTATTTGTGATTTTCGGTGTGTTTTATACCATGATGTGATCGAATTTGAGTTTTATATCAATTTTGATATCGAGTTTGAGCTCTATATTGATTTCGGTGTGATATGTTATGAAGACGTGATCGATATCGGGTACTAGATTCATTTTTGATAGTATTTTCGATTGTATTGTCTTGTTTGTCTAGTTGTAATAGTTAGATACACTATTTTTAGTTCTATCGAATTTGGTTGTGATAGAGTTTTATCATTCTGGTATTCATTTCCTTTGTATTTGTTTGATTATCGAGTTGTAATAGCTTAGTTCTTTATTTCTGGTTTCATCGAAATTGAAGTTACAATACATTATCATTTTTGGTTTCATCGAAATTAATAATATAGGTGGATTACACATCTTAGGCTATATCGAATTTGTGTAAGTAGTGAGTTTTACATTTTCGGTAAAATTCTAAAACATTTGAAATAATTAATCTTGGTCACATTTTTGGTTTTATCGATCTTGTGATTCATTTTCGATTAAACTTTGGTAAAACTCACACTTTTGGTTGTATCGAATTTGTGGAGATTTATTTTCAGAAGTATACTTTAAAAGCATAATCCATCGAAATTGCTCTCTTTACGGTTTTATCGTATTGTTGATTCATTTTCGATGGTCATATACGATCTTTGATAATCACGAGTAGGATTTGTTACTTTTTAGTGTTTACTGAAAATTAAACTCATATAGGAAAATTTTGTGTTCATCGAAATTCGATTCATGCTGTCTGAGATCTTTCCTGACCGAGATTAGTGTTGTCCAAGATCTTTGCTTAGTATTGTTTGATATCGGATACCATAGTGCTTTTCATCGAATTGACCATTTTTGATATCTTCAAACGCTCCTAATAACATCAAATACTTGATACCTTTTTGTATTAAAATCCCTCGTAAATCGTTCATAATTGTCTATGTGTGATTACAATATGTACTTAATCACTTTATATTTCGTTTACAAGAAAATATGGACGTTGGAGCGGAAAGACACAGGAATTGAACAAGTTAAGTGAAAAAATTATGCTGCCAAGTCAAAACTACGGTGTAGTTACCACATTGAACTACGCCGTAGTTAAATTGAAGATTCCACGCAAGCTTAGAAGAAACTAAGGCATAGTTGCCCCGCTTTAACTACGTCGTAGTTACCAAGTATACCAAAGATGTCAAGTCTAGTCACAACCACGACGTAGTTGGCCACTTTAACTACGTCGTAGTTACTTTTAGCCTGCAAAAGGAAAGCCTGACTCAGCATAACTACGGCGTAGTTTATACCCTACGTTATAGTTGAGACGAATTATATAAATACAACCCTAATATCAGTCCATATGTATCATTCACTCATAAAGAGTTTCAGGGAACATCTAGGGCTTCTAAAGGAGGGAGAATTTTGGCTCATTCACCACTTAGTTCAAGGGAGAGATCATTTACTTATTCATTCATCAACAGATTTGTAAGAACATTATGTTTTCTCAATCTATGAGTTCTTCATTTATGTCTTATGTATTTTGTAGCATGAGTGGCTAAGCACCTTAAGTGCTAGCCTTGTTATGATTTTGTGATAGTTTTGATGTTAAGTTTCGTGTTGAATTCTCGTTTATAGGATATCCCATTTGCCTATTGCATGATCCTCGGGATTTGGTAGTGTAGATGCTAGTGTAGATCCTGTTAGACTTTATAGTAGGCTTACCAGTTGAATTAAGGGTTAACTGGGTACTAAGGATAGGTTGATAACTGTTCGTAGTGTAGGGATTGTCCATATCTCCGCCTATAGTATGATATGTAGTTATAAACTTCGAGAAAACTCTTCTAGGAGAGTTTACAGCCATGATGTGGGATTAGTGGCACCAAATAAGTCTTTAGGATAGTTGGGGATTAATCACTGTAGACTAGATGCTCACCCTTCGTGCCCAACGGGGACCTGAGATCGTAGGATGCATAGGACAAGTTAGATGCTCAATTGAACCTATTGATATTAGAACCACCGTAAACGATAAGTAGACATTGCACTAGGAAACGTTAATCATGACTATAACAAAGGAATAACTAGGCTAGTACTCTCTTCTCTCTAATCAATTCTCATAATCTAATTTCAAGTTTTATTTACTTTAATCCTGTTTAATCATATTCAAACCTTTTCAATTCAATTTTATATAGTGAAACATTTAAATTAAGACTATAATACTTAGCTCTTGGGACGACCTCGGATTTACCAATCCTACACTACACACGATCGGGTTCTCTGCCCGTTAGTGTGTTGTAAACCATAGATAATCGAGTTTTATAAATTTAAAACTTGGTAAATATAATTTCAAACAAAATCACGCATCAAGCTTTTGGCGTCGCTGCCGGGGAGCTAAAATTAGTTTACAATTTCAATACCTGTTTTTGTTTTTTTAAGCTTAAGAACTAATTTTTTGTTAAATCATAATTTCAGGAAATAAGATGGGTGACACCGACATCAACATGCTCATGATGGAGCAGTATTGGCATTGACTCATAGAAACCAAGCACCGGGCGTGGTTAAACCCGAAATTGGAGGGAATGTCAATTTCGAAATCAAGAGTCAATTCATGAGAGAATTGAGAGAAGATACATTCTCTGGGAACAAAAATGACGATGCCTATGAACACGTGGAAAGATTTTTGAACATCGTTAGTTTGTTCAACATTCTGGGAGTTACACATGACGCAGTCATGCTGCGTGTATTTCCCATTACCCTCACCAGAGCTGCAAAAAGGTAGGTGGATAGACTATCTCCGGGATCCATCAACACATGGGAATTGCTCAAAAACACCTTCATTCAAAGGTATTATCCACCATCTTCAATGGCTAAGCAGCTCAAGGAAATCCACAACTTCAAGCAGGAAGGTGACAAAACATTGTACCAAGCTTGGGAAAGGTACAACGAGCTCCTGTACAAGTGTCCAACACATGATTTAAATAGCAATCAGAAGGTCAACATCTTCTATAAATGGTTGGACATTATGACTCGCCAACTATTGGATTAAAGGGACCAATACCTAATAAGACACATGCTCCAGCATTAACTGCAATCCATACTATGGCTGACCATTTCCAAAAATGGCACGACAGGTCGACTAGCAGGAGGGTGAGTAATGATAGCTTATCTAGAATCGCAGCTATCATAAATAAGTTAGACAGCCTTAGGAGAGACATGAAAAAGCTAAAGGAGAATGTGCATGCTATTCAAATAGGATGTGAAAACTATGGATGAGCTCACCTTAACAAGGAATGTACCCTACATGAAGAGGTTAAAAGCATCAAGGAAGTTAAGTACGGAGAACCAAATAGTAATGGGAATGGTGTTAGATATCATGTAGGTCCACTGGGATACTACACTCACGTTGATAATCGCCCGCCTTTCGGTGAAAAGAAACCAAGCCTCGAGGAACTAATGAACAAGCACATTAAAGCATCGACACAAAAAAGAGCAGAAATGGAAGAATGGATGAAGAAGCTTCAGGAGAGCATTGAGTTAAATACTAGGAATCAAAATGCTTCATAAAAGAATCTAGGGACACAAATCGGGCAGCTGGTAAAAGATTACAAAACAAAAGTTGCTAATGAAATTCTAGATCCGTTAGTTGGCTAGTGCAAAGCAATCTTTGGTAACGACAAATCTCCGACAGATGAAGCCTCCTCTAAGTCAACTGAAAACAACCATGTTGCATTTGAATAACCTCTTACTCTTATAACGATGCTTGCATTTCTAAATGAACTGGGCTATGCCAACATGATTCGTCTTGCAGGGTATTTTGTTACAACTGACTTACCTCAACCATGGCAAACACTCAGAAAGATTCTCATGAGATGCCTGAGTACAAGAGAAATAGGTGTTGATCAACCGCAACTTCAAATGATGCAAATATTCTACTACATTATTAATAATTTACACGTAGACTATGCTATACTCCTTTGGGAAGGATTACATTATTCACTCATGCATCCAACCAGAGTAATTCCTTACCCAAGATTCACAAAGATTATTGTTGATCACATAATGACTGAGCATCCTGATATCCCGAAGAGATTTGATGAATAGTATCACAGAGTTGAAAATGATGAGGTTGTCAAATCAATTTTCAATTCTAAGAAGAGAAAGGGATTAGGAATGAGGATTCCAGAATAGATGTTGACGGAGGAGATGAAGCTTACTAAGCATCACAAGTTGTATGCTGAGCAGTTTGGGATAGATGTTCTAATGACTCACTCACAGCCGATCGAATCTACCCAAGGAACACATAAGACACCTAGTGCCCCTAGGCCGCCTAACCCTGAAGAACAACAAGGTGAATCAAGTGCTGCTAAGAAATATCTCATTATTAGGATTCCAAAGAGAAAGAAACCGGATCCTGAGACTCCAATCCTAACAGCTGAGTAGATTGATGTGGATAATTTAGAAGAGGCTACACGAGTTAGCGTTGCCATAACTAGGAGTATTGAAGATTATAAAGCACAACAAGTTGTCAAGAAAGTTTAAAAGCACTTGATTGATGAGGAAATTGAGAAGATAGTTGATGGATACAATGTTGATGTTAATAAATCTATTAATGATATAATTAATAGTCAAGAAGATCCTGGAACTAGGATAAACCTGGGAGTCATAAGGAAAGACTATAGGTGGAGAAAAGTGTTAATTATATGACCATTGATGAAGATGTGGAGGAAGAATCAGTTGAGGATGATTAGGAAGAAATGGAAGTCTATAGTGGAGATTAAGGATACACCCCCCTACCACAACCCTTAGATCCCCTAGGATTCGTGCTGATTCTTTATCTTCGGATAAGGAAGAACTTAAGGATTTGACGGCTTTTGAACCAACATCTTCATCACTCACACCCAAACCCAAGACTTCACGTTCCAAGCATATCAAGGGAGCAATTGCAAGAATAAGCGGACGATGTGGTTTAATATTTCAACATATGAAGAAATCGTTCATGCCGAGGAAAGATATGGATGCTATTTCAACAACGGTTTAAAAGACTTTGAAGGAAGTAGTTCCTTTGATGGTCGACAAGGCAACCAATGACAATATGAAGAAAAATCTTCCCAAGATTGTAGTTGAAGGAATCAGTCTAGAACGGGAAAAAGTCAAGGCTGACATTGCTTCTACGGTTGCTGAGGCTGTGAAGAAAGAACATGAGCGTAAAAGGGCTGAAATTTCTACACAAGTTTCTAATGATGTCGCTAATAATGTTCCTCCGCAGGTTGACTCATTCTTACAGAACTACATGAACAATCACATACTTTACGTGCATCTTACTGAATCTGTTAGTTCTACCATCTCCAATCTTCAACAACTATATTTGAAGATGAAGGATGATGAAAAAACACTTGATGTTGACTTACCAATATGGCTTATACTTATGTATAAGTATGAGAAATTTGTTCCTTATGTTGGTCCTTGCAGAGTTGATACTGTTCACACTTGTGATCATGAAGACCATCATGATGATGATGCTCGTCCTGAGGGGGAGAGTGCGTTTTAGGTGGTGAAAACAGATGACAAGGCGACAGTTCTAAACAAGGAACGTATAACTAAGAGGTGTAGATGATCATCATCATTACAAGCAATAGATGAATCAACTCCGTCTGGCTTAGATACTCAAGAACAGCTAGAGGATTTTAATCCATGGTTTGATGATCAAGGTATAGATAATGATGACGAGGTACCTTCTAAACAAGTGTCACCAGAACTTTTGGCTGAAGTGTTAGGGAAAAGAACACCAGCTAAAGAACATAAACGAATGCTATAAGCGCTAAAGACATGATGAAGAAGTCCGATGTGAACAGGAATAAACAACGATATCATCTGATCAGATTAATAGTTAAATGAAAGTCAACAGTGTTAGGAAAGCGTAAAGAGAAGATTTATCCTTACAAATTCCAAAGAAACCAGCTCCAGTATTCTCAAGCTGTGAAAGAGATCCAAAAGCTCCACTAATGACTTTGTTGAATCAAGATATCTTTTATCTGAAGTATGGGAACTCAGAAATAAGGAAGTGCATACTATCACTGCACAAAGTTCATGTATTTCCTTTCCCAGGAGATGATCTTAAAGAGCTGAACACCAGATAGGTAAGAAAGACAATCAAAAGGTTCAATCTTTATGCAAGATATGTTGTTTATCATTAGAAGAATTTATAGGCTAAGCAAGAACACATCAGAAGACAAATAAAGTGAATAGATGATCCAAATGAAGTCTATTATGAACAGATAATTATAGATGTAATCAGGGTTCAGTATGATCAATGTCATGGGAAAGAATATATGAAAGAGATTTTGGTTAAAAGAGTTGATGGTGAGTACGCAGAGTTCACAGAATCTGACTACAAGTATCTTCACAAGAATGACATTAAAGATATGTATCAGATGTGCATGGAAGGAAAGCACAAGTATAGAGAGATTGGATTACTAAAGTCATTGAACGTTGACCTCTATTTCGACGTCTCAGAATGGTTACGTTTGAATTATTTAGAAAATTGGAATTTCTAGTGCGCATGCACTAAACAAACAAAAGAAATGAGAAAAGGAAATATTTTTATTTACCGAATAATCAACAAACTTAGGGTAACTCTCTTAAGTAAAATAAATTTTACAAAAGATGTGCGCCTTTTTCATAAGCGACACAAACGGTAAAAAAAATTAATCTTTGGTTCGGGAAATTATTAATGGATAATACCTCAGTTGAAGGTATTATTTGTTAGTGTTCTTTTACCAACTTGGTAAAATTTAATATATTCACAAATTAACGAGAAAAATCAATAAATTCGGAAGAGCAAATATTTTTGTATTTTTGTTTTTTAAACTTCTACTTATACTAAAAAGAAAAGAAAAATATTTTTTTTTACTTTTAATATTTAATTTTTTTTTTGTATTTTTGATTTTCTCAAAAGTGTAACTTTCGAAGACGAAAGGTTCTTCAAATCACGATCAACAAATGCAAACGAAGGAATCTTAATCACAAATCCCCGGCAGCGGCGCCAAAAACTTGATGTATTTTATTTAATATGCGTAAAATAATATAATAGATATCAAAATTACCAAATTAGCCTTGAGGACAAAGGTAGTAAGGAAAATTCTCACAAATATATTTAATAATACGTATATTTACCGGTAAGTGATTACCGGGTCGTTTTCCCAAAGATTTATGAAATTGAGACCACGTTTGTTATTTGGACAATGATTTGAAATGGTTCGAAGATGATTTGTTTTCTAATATCCTACTAGTGAGCAAATAAAGGGACAATTAAATCTAACTACGAGAAATCAATATGGGAAAGTAAATTTTAACTAAAAATGCAAATCAAGAATCCTAAAACGGGATCTAAAACCCTTAATTTTCAAAAAAAAATAAACCTGAAATGAATTTTTTACTTTTAACTAACCCTAAATGACTAAAAAGTAAGATTAAAGAAAACTAGAACAAAAACGGAGTTGAATTGAGCTTAAAAACACAAAAAAACGTGAACGGGAATGAATCCCGTTCTTTAAAAAGTGAAATTTTGCAAATTAAACCCTACGGAAGCAAAACTAATTTTCCTAGAAACTATATGATAAAAGAAAACTTTCTAAAAAAGAATTATATTTTTTTGACTTTTTTATAATTTTTTATGAATTAAAAACGATTTTAATAAAATTAAATGATTAAAAATGCTAAACTATTTGTAAAAATTCTGAAAAAAATATGAAAAGTAGATTGAACAATGGGGAATCTAAGTAAAATAAGCTTGTGCAAACAGTTTTATCGCATAAAGCCTGTTTTAATAAGCCAAACAGGCTTATATAGGCTTAATGGGCTAAAATTTTGTGTAAAGGATTTGTTTGCAATGTATAAAGAAAAAGACCCCTAGGGCACTGTTGGTTTAAGTGTGTGTTCGTGAGTTTAATAAAAGGGTTTGAGGAAGGTTGAGGTCAGTGGGTTTCGAGCCTTGCTCACACCCCACGACTTCCCTTCTTTCCCCTTTTTTTTATTTTCAACAAACTTTTAAAAAAAAGCAAACTTTTAAAACAGCTAAATATGAACTTTTTTGTGAAAACAACTTTTCTAAAAACTAGATTAATAAGCTAAAAACTTAGCTTAAAAGGCAAAGTTGTGACTCAAAGAGTCTTTTGAGCTTTCTTACTAAACTAGATAAGCTACTTCGCTTGAATAAGCTAAAAACAAAACTAAATAAGCTTCAAGTAACTTTTAACTAACCTAATACGCAAGAAGTAACAAGAAGTAAGCAAATCATAACAAGAAATAAGCTAGAAACTACTGAACTCTTTTTGGCTTTTCTTTTAACAAACTAAAGAGAATAAATAAGCTAAAATAAGCTAAGACCTAATCAAATTAAGCTAAACTAACCTATACTACTCTAATAAGCAAATATGAATACAAATTAAGCTAAGATAATAAGCAAAAAGCTAAAAGAAAGAAATATCACTTTAATGTAAACAGTCAACGCAAACAGCCCGCTTAAGTTAAAGGCACCTTTGAGCGATTTTTCAAAAAGCAATAGGATCCTATGGACTTTTGGCTTATTACACTAAGAAGTATACCTAGAAAACTACTTAAATCAACTTTCAAAAAGCATTTTGAAAATCAAATAAGCATAGAAAAAAACTTAATGAAAAAGCTTGTGCAGGCAGAAAACTATATTTTTGGTTTTTTAACATTTAATGTAAATGAAGAAGTGCTATTTTAAAGGCTTAAAACAGAATAGAACAAAATAAGTGAATATTTAAGAAACAAGTTTAAAACAATGATTAGATTCTCTACAAAATACTTGTGTGCTGAATAAATCAAAACCTACTTAATACTTATACTATCTGAAAATTAAGCTAGAAAGTGGCTATTTATCTATTAAAGATGTTGATGCAATTGACCATCAAAGTGAATCAAAACCTAAATCCAACTATTGCAGGCTACCAATTTTACTGGAAAACACTTTATAAGGAGTAAATGAAGCAGTAATAACAACTAGAAACCAAATAAGCTTAAAATGATTATTCTACTTACTATATTCTAACAGATGCTTAACAACAACTAATTAACATTGATTAAAACTTATTTAAGCTAACAAAAGCCCTAAATCCTACACTGATAAACTCAAATTTGAGGTTCAAAATGAAATCAAAGGATCAATTGGCCTCAAGCAGTACTAACTTGAGTTAGTACTGCTTGACCCAAACACCCCTTTAAATTCATCAAATCCATTTTTAGCTTATCAAAATAAGTTTTAAATAGCACAGCTCAAATACCAGATAATAGACAGCTTATAGCAACCCTATTAAACATTATTAAACAAACAAATAAGCCAAAATGAATAAGCTAAACACAAACTATGGCGATAATTTGGATTTATCCTCGCGATTTTAAGACAGAAACATTTAAACTAAAGATTTTAAACTTACAAATTAAATACAATAAGCACAAATTAACTATCACTAAATCAATTAAGCTAAACTAAATATTAATAAGCATAAATTAAGCAAAATTAAGCTAATTAGCAATTTTAAAGCTAGTTAAGGAAAATGAAAACTTACTAAAGCCTCTACACTAAACAAGGCTATTAAAAACTCTTTTGAGCCATCAACAAGCTCTAGCTTATCACAAGGATAAGCTAGTAAAGTCCAATAAGCTCTTCCAGGGTAAGCTTATCATCCAAAGCAACCAAATCCATCCATAGCATAGGTATTAAACTTGATTTTTAGATTTAAGTAAAAGTTAAATGACTGGAATTTAGTTTCAATCTATGCTTAGAGACGTTAGATAGCTTGAATGAGCTTATTAAAAGTTATGAAAACATAACACTTTATTTATCAATGTTTAAATGAAAGTAAGCTTGAGAAAAGTAAGAGCATAATAAGGAAACTTAATTTCTTTTAATAAAACAGTTGATTACAATACTAAAAATTGAAATTTCATTAAGTAAACAATAAGCTAAAACAATTTTAAAGAAAACTTACAAAAGCTAAATTTTATAAGCTAAAAATATAAAAATCTTCTAACTGGCTAACTCCTCTCCAGTGTGTGAAGAGGTCTTCTATTTATAAGCTTTATAGGAAGGATCTAGGCTCTCAAATTTCAACGCTTCCCCTTGATCATCGTCCCTTAATCCTTTACTGCCATCATTAGATCATTGTTTAAAGAACGTTAGATCAAATAAGTGACACACAATTGCCAGCAGGCAATCCGTGTGTCAGATACCTTGTGCTTTCATTAGCAAAGGAATTTAGTGCTAAAATTTTTCCTTTCCCTTGTGGTTTTCCTTCCCTTGACTCCACGTGCCATACCCTTGTCCCGGCTTGACCAATGAGAGAGCTTGGTGACGTTTTACTCTGCCAACTCATAGCTTAGTACTCGAATCTTGATGCCACATCATCAATTTGAATTAACCCTTTGATTTTGATGCGAGGGTAAACGGAGAAGATGGTGAATAGTGTTTTCACCGTTCGCGCTTTTTTTTCTTTTTATATCTTTATTTGACCCGAGTATTTGGGTCGTTGACTTGGGCTTTGGTATAAAAGGAATGGGCCATGGGCTTGGGTAACGGGTTAATGGTTTATTATAAGGAGATAACGACCGTTATCTCTTAAGTATAAAAGAGATAACGGAGTTAGGGATTTAGGGCTTTTGGTTTAACACTAAGGGTATTTTGGGTATTTTCAAGGGTTTTGGCATTTTGTAGTTGACCAATGTTGACCAAGGATTGACTATGTTGACCATTGACGGCTCTTTTGCACTCTTTTCCGTTCCCGTGTCCGTGTTTGTCCGGTTTTGACCATTTCCTTGTGATTTTTGCAATTTCCGTACCTACACATTTACAAACGACAAAATACACAAATACAAGCATATTTTTGGACATTTTGATCATTTAAGGGTCATTTTTGATATAAAACGGATATGTGATTTCTCACATATCAAACGCCTCTATCATAAGTTGTGTTATATGGAAAAGAGTTCATGATTATCAGCTTGGTTTGGAAAGTTATCAACAGAAAGTCAATCTTATTACACCAACACTCACATTTCATGGTATTGAAGAAAATATACAGTATACAATTATTTTTGATCCTTTAGTTGGCTTGATTTATGAAAATAGCAAGAAGGAAAAGAGAATTATGCATATTGATGAAATCCTGAAGTTTTGTGATGCTACATTAAAAAGGGTGTTAGAGAGAGTGAAAAATGATAAACTTAGATGTAAAGCATGGTTATGCAGACCTAGATCTCAGCAAAGACGATTCAAAACATATGATGTTTTATGAAGAATATATTCAAGAACGTTTGAGGCATCGTGACCAGATGAGACGATGGGAGAGCTACGTCAATGGAAGACCACTAAGAAAAGATGGGAACTCCAAGAATAATCAACCCTTAGGGGAGATTGTTAGGAATTAAAAAGTGTTAATTATTTGATATTAGTGGTTTATTTATATTTGTAATAGTTTAGTTTATGTTTTATGTGGAAAACTAGAAGGGGGTTGAATAGTTTACCGCTTTTTAATTTAAGGTTTTAAAGTATTTGTAAAAAATCTAGATTCGACTTTATGTGAATTCAATACTTGCACAATATAAACAATATACCTATCTAAACAATTAATAAGAGAGTATGAGAAAGTAATGCAAGATAAGAGATAAGAGTAAGAACAATCAAACCACAACGCGAGGATTTATAGTAGTTCGACAACGAAGCACCTCTTCGCCCTACTCCACTCCCCGAGCACCTAACTCGAGAGTTTTCTTCACTATGTCAACAAGCTCCCTTATGGCGGAGAAAACCATACACAACGTTGCTTACACCGATTTACGACACAAAGCTAAATGTTGAGTTCTAATCTTAGCTAGAACCAATCTATCACAACACAACTTCACGACTTGTTCACGACTTCACAACTTCACGACTTCTTCACAACTTCAAGACTTCTTCACAACACTACTTATATCACAACTATCTAGCACTACTTGGTAAGATCACCACGATCTAACTATACTTACAAAGATCGCCAAGATCTAGCAACTACACAACTTTACAAGATTTACAAAAAAGAGTTCAAAACTGAATAAAATCCCAATTACCTTCGAGTTTATGAATGTTTAGGATGGTTGTTAGAACGATTTATTAGTTATACTTAAGTCGCGAGATAACGATCTGAAAAGTATGAGAAACTAGTGAGGCAATTTCGAAGTGAGGATGAGGGAGGGAAAAATTTTCTTAAGTGTGTGTTTGTGTGTAAGTGACGATAGGGTTGGGTGGTGTTATGAAACAATTTTTGTTTTGTACACATTCAACCCTCAGTTATTAACTCCTTAAAGAATTTTTTACTTATAAGATTTATTGGTAATTATAGAACCTATTAACATTGGCACAAGTAGTCCCTAATGTTTTTAACAAGCATACCTAACCTCTTAATTTACACTTTAACACCCTAAAGGCATAAACACTTTAAAATATATAGGCACCTCATAAGCTGCTTTAAATTAATTAACTTTCCTTAAGGAATTATATTCTGGTAATTGTTTTTAAAAACCTTTTTCCTCCTTTTAAACATATTTTTATTATTGAAGAAGATATTTGACATTTTTCCCCCGTCCAACACATGACCCGTTTTCTATTTAAAGAGTTGTAGTCATTGTTCGAGAAGTCGAATGTCTTTGAAAAAGCATTTTCTAATGAAGCAACGTTATATATTTTAAAAACAAACACCATAAATAAGATTTCTCTTATTTTAACACATAAGTGCACTGACACGTACACTTATTGTATATAGGAAGCACGGGGGTGTTGCCAAAGTAAAACACAAGCATTATTATGGTATAAAGTGACCATGCACGAAGAATAAAAATTCCGTTGAGAGGTCAAATCTTAAGTTTTCTTTTTGTAAAATACTTGCCTTTTAAGATGATGACCGGTTGCTATCTGAATAATTAGCAAGCAATTTGGCATTGTTTTGAAAACATTTGGACTTCATGCTAGAACTTCATTTAAGCCTCGTTATCATTATTGAATGACATTTCTAAGACCGTAAATGTTATCGATTTTCAGAAAGACTGCCATTGATTACCATTTTTATATTTTCTCCTTTTTAAAAAAAATTTTTATCTTTGGTTTTATATATTTTATACTTTTGTATTTTGTTTTTATAAAAATTTTCTGAAAATGAAAAAAAATCTTTTTGGTTTTTATGGTCTTTTTAATTTAACTTAATTATATGGATATCAGTATAGGTACAACACTATTCTTCAGCTTCCATCTGCAACTGTTTTTAGTCGTGATCTCAGGCGTTTAAAACTTCGCTTCCTAGCTTGTGATAAGAAATTCAATTCTTTCTCTGCATAGGGTTTAGTGGAAGTTGTCCACGAGCTGATACTACGTGTTGACAAAGTATCGCTCTACTACTCCTTCTCAATTGCTATCTTTGTTGAAGTGGAATCTGATGTCAATATGCTTTGAGCTTGAGAATGTTGAACATTGTTGCAGCATAAGGCAATAGCGGCTTTCTGTTATCATAGTACATTGGATTTGTATTGAATCCAAGGCCATAGAATGGTAAGCTATGATCTCATCCCATGGATTTGAGCTACAACAAGACATGCAATTTATTTCATCTTTCGTAATGGATATCGCAGCGCTTGTCTGCCTTTTTGATGACCAGCTTACAAGTCTGTCTCCTAATAATTGCATACATCCAAAAGTACTTCGTCTAGTATCTTGGCAACGCGCGTGATCAGCATCTGCATAAGCTGTTAGAGCAATAGAAGAATCCTTTGGATACCAGAGTCCCCAATTTATGGTTCCTCGTAGGTATTTAAAGATCCTTTTTACAGCATAGAGGTGTTTTTCGGTAGGCTTTGCCTGATACCGGCACACATGCATACAACAAATGTTAGGTCTGGTCTACTGGCTGATAAGATACATAGGATTTGCTCAATCATTCCATGATAGTGTTGTAGGATTAGGCTTTCCCTTGTGTCTCTTCATTAGTTTGGATTTCTCCACCATGGGACGTATCGCACAGGGTCACTGTATCCATACAATATTTCATTCAAAGATTTAGAGCATATTTTGAATTGTTTAAAAAGATGCCTTTGGGACTTGTTTGAAATCTGTAGTCCTAGAATAAAAATGAATATTTTACCATCATCGACATTTATCTTTCGTATACATTATTTTTGAAAATTGGTTCACATAATTACAGTGTAGTGACGCAAAGAATATATCATACAACTAGATTATGTACTAAAGAGAATATCTTTGCCTTGTCTTCTGATGAACAATGTGGGATCCACGGTTCCTTTAGAGAATTCCTAAGAGAGTATAAACTTCGACAATAGATCGTACCACGCGCGAGGAGCTTGTTTCAACCCATAGATAGCCTTCTTAAGCTTGTACACATGATTCAGATTGTCTTGATCCATAAACCCGTCCGGTTGATTGACATAAACTTCTTCGCGTAGAATGCCATTTAAGAATGTCGTCTTAACATCCATTTGGCAGACGATCATTATTCATGTGAGCAGCACATCGAAGGAAAATTCGAATAGCATCAAGTCTAGCCACTGGAGCAAAAGATTCCTCAAAATCAATTCCCTCTTCTTGACGGTAACCACGAGCAACCAAACAAGATCCTTGTTCTTAAGAATTCCTCCCATTTCATCAAGTTTTACCTTATAAATCCATTTTAAAGTAATGCCATTCACGTTATCTGGACGTGAAATGACTCCAGACTTCAAGACATTTAAATTCATGTAGCTCCTCTTGCATTGCTTCAATCCAAACATGCTGGATGTTAAGCGTCTTTATAGTTCTTTGGTTCAACTGATCGTTGAGAAAGGCATCGTACGTACAAAATAAAGCTGGTTTTATAGAGTTGGAGTCTTGTCGGAAAACAGGTCTTTTGAGTTCACCGATGATGTTTTCTAAAGGATGATCCTTGGTCCATTTAGTAACGTGTTCTGAGTTAGGAGTAGCAGTGTGCACAACAGTAGGAATAATATCCGAAGAAGAAGATGCTTCAGAATCATTTTTTGGAATTAGAATACCAAAGAACGGATCGTTATTCATGTGTGCAACATCTAAGTCATGATTGTCTTCTTCAACATCATTAGAAATGACAGGAGATTGAGTTTCGGGTGTTGTTTGAGAGTTACTAGGTGATGGTGCATCTTGATCAACAGTTGTTGAGGAAGGTGAACCGGTTGATACAGCGGGTTCTGGAGCTACTACTTTAGTAATTGGAGCAATGACTTCAAGGGCTGGGCGATCAACACTTGATGGAGGGTTGAGTAATTCATCAAACAGTGGTTGAAACAAAATATCCCAATCAGTTCTTGAAGGTGGTACAAACATTGTTGAAGGAGAAGGGTTTAGCACGAGTCCTGAACTGATTGTTGCAGGAGTCATTTCATGAAGTGCGGGTCCTGAACTGCTGTGTTCAAAAGCCATCGCAGTCAGCTCATCAAAATCTACATGAATTGTCTCAATGATTCGTCTGGTATGTCGGTTGTAAAATCGAAATTCTTTCTTTGTGGTTGCATAGCCAATGAAAATACCAATATCCGCTTTTGGTAGTAACTTGCCCAAGTTCTTGCTATCGTTTGTCAGATAACAAAGTGCACCAAATACATAGAAGAATGATAAGTCAAAAAGTTTGTCATGCAAAAGCTCATATGGTGTTTTGCCGTGATGAAGACGTATAACGGAAAGATTTTGGGTATAACATGCGGTAGCAACTGCTTTTGCCCATAAAAATAACAGAGCTTTTGCATAAATCAACATTGTACGAGCAGCTTCAATTAGCGTACGATTACGTCTTTCAACGACACCATTTTGCTGTGAAGAGCGAGCAACAGATGTTTCATGAGAGATGACAACCTTCTCATAATATTCACGTAAAGTTTGATTAATAAATTCAGTTCCATTATCTGTTCTGATTCTTCGGACAGGCACTTTAAGCCGCACTTGGATCATCTTGAGAAACTTGATTATGAAATTAGGCTTCTCTTTTTGGGACTTAGCACTTAACCATGTAAATCGGAGTAATCATCGCCAATGTACGAGGATTGTACTTCTTTACATTAACAACTTGCGTCACGCGTTGGTCCACCAAAGATCCATGTGCAAAAGAGAGAAGGTTTTCTTGGTTGGGGGTCTTTAGATTTAGGTTTGTTGGGTTTTCTTCTTGCTTTTGTCCCAGGTGCCACATGCAGAAACACAAGTTGGTTCCTTTCAAACTTTTGTTAGGAAGACCTCGAACAAGGACCATGTCTAGCTCATGGTTGATTGCACCAATGTTTGATGAGACAGACGTCGGTGCCATAGCCAGTGGACTTAGCAAGCTCCACGTGCGTGGTATGACAAGTTGTCGATGTTTTTGATCAAATCCGGATTTACAAAAGGCGTGGTCGATCCTACACTCTTCACGAGAAAAGCAGGCAAACATTTTTTACTGGTACAAATATATGTAGATGATATTATCTTTGCCTCTACCAATCCAAAAGCATGCAAATTATTTGCATTTAAGATGAACTCAACTTTCAAGATGTCAATGATGGGACAAATGTCATTCTTTTTAGGATTACAAGTTTCTCAAAATCCTAGAGGCATCTTTATCAACCAATCAAAATATGCTCAGGAAATCTTGAAAAAGTTTGGTTTTGACTCCTGCACACCCATTGACATCAATGCGGAGCGTCCAACCTTGATGAAGATAAAGGAGGAAAAGTGTTTTTGGTTTTAATGATCCTACACGTTTTCGTGGTATTGTTGGCTCTAATGTATCTTAGTGCTCTAGACATGACATAGAATTTGCTGTATTGTATGTGTGCACGTTACAAGCTAAGCCTACTGAAATGTCACCTTACTGCTTTAAAGCGGAATCTTTCGATACCTTAAAGGAACTTTCACATGGGTCTGTGGTATCCGAAAGGAACTCGGCTCTTGTGAACTAAAAGCTTTTGCAGATGCGACTTTGCAGGATGTCTATGACACACGGAGAAGTAGCTTCTGGTGAGTCCAATTTCTTGGACATCGACTTGTTAGCTGGTCATCCAAAAGCAGAAAAAAGTACTGCCATCCCACTACGAGGTGAATCACGCCTATCAGGATACTATGCTCAAATTCTCTGGATGCGTTCATAATTACGGGACTATGGATTTGTGTTCAACAAAATTCTGATGTATTGTGACAATCAAAGTGCTATTGCTCTATGCTGTAATAGTGTTCAACACTCTGTTCCATGCCCCATAGATATTGGTCACCACTTCATCAAAGACAGGTTGGAAAGGAAGTTGTTGAGTTTGTATTTCGTGGAGACAAAAATACCAATGGGCTGACATTTTTACGCAGGCATTACCTAAAGTGCGCTTCGCCAACACTACTCCCACTGCTTGGAGTTAATAATTGTCACAGAGACTCTGAAAGAACTACAGGATGAGTATGTCTACGGGTACCAAGTGTTTCAACATTGCTTTTTTTGTGTATATTAAAAAAAAATTAGTTTAGAGTTAGTATGGCTTGCAGTTATTTAAGACTGTAACCCCGGTCTTATGCCCAGAGTCTTTAATGTACGTTTCAGTGCTTATTTCTTCACACAGACATGAAGTTGTTAAGCCCCGAAAAACCATTTTTCTCTTACAAACTTGTTTTATAAATAACATGTTCGGGTTAACCAATCTTAACATGACACGGGGTCATTGTTTGAGGGGGATGAAATTGTTATTTCTCACAGTTGTTGCAGGTCAAAAGGACGTCATGTTGCTGATTCTATTGCTGACAGATTGACACGACCAAACCGCTTACAAGTTCAAGACAGATTGCAGTATCATTCCTATCTGGGTATTCTAAAGGTCTTGTTTCAATTACTCACTTGATTTTTGTGCTATTCAACCTCACCTCATACTTTGAGGGGGAGATGATACATTTTTAACGTCCATTCTAGATCAAAACCAATTCACAAGTTTCATACTTTTGATCGGGGGAGAGAATGTGACTTAAACATAAAACGGGATAATTAAGATTCGATTGATTCTAAAATTCTATTGTCCTATCCAGCATGTGCTAAACATCTTTGATTTTCGACGCACATGTGTAGGGGGAGATTAAGTGTTAATATGTTCAAAAAATGTCAGGTACCAATAGTTTGTGTTATACACTAAGTATCTTGATAAATGGCAAAGATCTTTTGTTTCATGTTCTGAAAGTGATCTTTGGAATGCTGAGGGAAAGAGATGTTGTACCACCAGGGTATTCGTATGAATGCTCATGCCGGTCTTCGGACTGCGCCACTAGATGAAGTGGATTTCCATACAAGTAACTTGTACAAGTTTGGTTTTCCAAGGGCAAATTATATCTTTACGGGATATATTTCAAACATCCATCAGAAGCATTCTGATTAAACAAAATTTTTATAAAGCACATACGAATGTTTTTCAAATCATTTTTGCCACAGGCCTTCTCGGTATTAACTTGTATTTAGATAGTAAAACGCTAAAATAAGGAATTATACGGTATAGTCAGCAGATTAGTAACTGTACTGACTCACTCTTTACCATTCTATTAGAGAAATACTATTATGTGTTAGTTTCGCGACATCTGTCTAGAGAACTGCTCGAACATTAGTGAATCTTGATACTTTGGTATTAGAGGAACTAGTTGTCACGTGGCAGGAAAAACCTGTCAAGAAGGTTCTTTTAATGTATCTTTTCTGAATCTTAGGTGCAGTATTTCATATGTAAGCATTGATCATCCGGAATCAGAGGTTAATATAACCGGACCAGATTGAGTATTCTATACTCGGTCCCTTAAAATTATAAATCCTTGTTGCTGTTCACAAAATGTTTTTTCTAGAACATCATTAAGTGGATTTTACATAACAAAAGGTTAGTTTATTAAACAAATCGTTTTTCAAAATCTTGAGAAAGTTGATTAAGGACAGCATAATCGACTGGTGTAGTATTAACTTTCTTTTCTAACATCATAGGATCTTGTTGTTTTAAAAACATTTTTGAACGACTCTCTTTAGCAAGCATTAGGGTCTCTTCGGAGTCAGGAATCACAATAGCACTCGTATTCTTTATGACATTACCATCATAAAGCTTTGGTTCCAACTGCTGAGCTTTCTTCAGATAGAAAGGATTTTGAAAACCTAGAGCTTGTTTAGTGGTATGATCATAGAAAAACTGAGGTTTCGTCAACATGTGAACAGTTTGTGCAGATTGGTCTCTTTTGAAAATAATATTATCTAGTTGTTTGATCTTCTTTTCTAACGCAATCTCTCTATCGATGTTCTTAGATTCTTCTTTCTTAAAATCATTTTTGAGAAGAGTAACTGTTTGCATTAAAGATTCCTTTTTGTTAGGATCACATAAATGGACCCGAACAAAGAAGCTTCGGTCACTCGAAGATGCAAGACAAAAGTCTAGCTCGAAAGACAATGTTAATTGATGTTTATTATGTATACGGGCCAAGATGTAAAAAGCCCAAAAAGAAAGCCCTCAAAGGCAAATCCTAGTTAGTATAAATACACCTAGTTTAGTCAAAATTAGGTTAGCTACTTCATTATTATTTTTCATCTTAAGGGTTTTGTAGCAACTCTTTTTGTTTCATTTTCAATCAAAAGTTCTTTAATGTTTAATCTTTCTTTTTGCCATTGATCTTGTGATTTCATCCATGGAATGATCTAGGGATCCTACAATTGGTATCAAGAGCCTACAAGATTGATGTATTGATTTGGTTTGTATTTTCTTTGTTATTGATTTCGAAAAAAAAAGGTTTTATTGTTTTTGATAAGTGTTAAAAAAGACGTGGGGATCGAACGAGTTTTAGTCGTTTCGATCGAACGAGCGACATTCGTGTGTGGTTCGAACGAGTGAAAATCAAAACAATCGAACAAGGGGTTCGCTCAAGCGATCGAACGAGAAGTTCGAACAAGGCGATCGAACAAGCGATCGAACAAGGCGATCGAACAAGCGATCGAACAAGGTGGTTCGAACTAGAAGGATCGAACAAGCGATCGAACAAGCGATCGAACAAGCGATCGAACAAGCGATCGAACAAGTGGATCGAACGAGAAGACGATCGAACGAGAGGACGATCGAACGAGACGTTCGAACTAGACGATCGAACGAGCAATTTTTTTGGACCGAACGAATATTTTTTTTTGAAAACTTGTGTGACGAAAAGGGTTTCAGTAAAACGGCCATAACTTTTGTTCCGTAAGTCCGTTTTAGGCCCGT
>BQNB010008987.1:0-88170 GCA_026074375.1 Tanacetum coccineum
AAAATCATTTCAATCATAAAAAATATTTTTTTATATTAGGATGAAATTTTATTGATGTATATATATATATATTATATATATATATATATATATTGACATTTTCTTTGCAGAACCACTTTTTGTACAGAACTTACAGAACCATCTATTAACCAATCTGGGCCATTGAATGAGTTTGATTAAAGGTCAAGATTAAAAGTGACTAAATTGCAAATAAACAATAAATAAGGGTTCTCTTTTCAATTAAATAAAATGCTAAAAGGGTATTATAGGTAATACATTTTAATTAATTTCAAAAAAATTGTCCATTTACTTTGGAAACTGATTTAATAGGGACCAGTTACCTTTTTTTCTCACACACAATCATCATCCAACAAACCCTAGCCTCCACACCAAAAATCCTCTTTCTAGTAAATCAATAAAAATCAAATATATCCCTTCTCTTTTTGTTCGATCTGAAAAAAAAGAAACATCATCAACCCCTTTTCTTTGTCGTCGGACAAATAGCTACGCATCTATGTGATGGTTGTGTTAGAGGGAGGACGACGGCTGTGACATGGTTGTGTTATGGTTTGGAATTTTTTTGAGTTTTATCCTTTAGATATATGTCGAAGGTTGTGTCATGAAGGAGAACCAAAGCGGTTGTGGCTGGATGAGTAGGACAGCGGTTGGATTAGGATGACAGCGGCGGCGACTGGACGACGGTGGGCCATCCTTTTCCAGGTTATTTTTTTGTTTTATTGGTTGGTCACCCGTTTCTCTAAAATGGTAGCAGTATCCGAATCTCCTGTACATGGGACGAATTGTATTTTAAGTGTGTGTCCCACTTTAATCTTTGTGGTGTCTGCTCTCCATTATTTTATTTTGTGTCAGCCGTTATAACCTCCACATGGGACGAATTGTTTTTCCTTTTTTTATGGCGTCTGATATTAAACCTTAAAACCAAATTGTGTAAAAGTGATGCCCCCTCTATATAAAAGTGTCGGCACGTATATATAACAAAAGGATTAAACATGTAAAAAAAGAATATAGGTAAAGCAATGTATACCGATTGATACCCCAAACAAAAAATATGTTTTTGTATGAGACAAGTTTTGGTTTTGACAGGGTACAACCAAAAGCATGATTGTTTGTATTTATGTTCGTGTATTTTTTTTAATAGGTATGCAAATCAGATGCAAGTCTTGTTATGGTTTATTTATTGTTTATTTCATAATGTGTTTCTCATTTTCTTGTGTACCTACGTAAACCTTAAACCTGTATATAATGTATCTAGTTTTTTTTGTTTTTTACAGTAAAATCTATAATAAAAGAAAGAGATTTGCAAGTGTGTTATATGGTTAAAAAAATAAACAGTGTTAAGCGTATGCATATGATTTTGTTAGAGTGTTTGTTTTGATAACTTATGTTATACTTTGTCATTGTGCAGTTAAAGCAGGATCATCACGTATGTTTTTTGAAGACGTGCATATATGTTTTTGGAAGATCACATATGTTTTTTGAAGACGTGCATATATGTTTTTGGAAGATGGGCACAAATGTTTTAGTAAATTTGATGAGAAAGCGCAGCGTGCATATATGTTTATGGAAGAGTACTTATATGTTTTAACGAATTTGATGAAAAAGTAAACTGTGCACGTATGTTCTTGAAAAAGCGCACTCATGTTTTTGAATTATGCGCACATCTATATTTAACAAGATACATTTGTATTTGAATTATATTTCATTTTATATCAAGTTTTGTGTATACTTTTTATGTTGTTTGTTAGAGGTTACATGTGGATGTTTATCTTTTATTTATAAATTTTAAATGTTAGAAAATATATAGCAAAAACATATGTGCAATTACCATTTTAAGCAAAATAATGATATTTATGTTCTTGATTTGTTAATTTAGAGGTTACATATATGTGTACACTAGAAACATATGTGCAATTACCATTATAAGCAAAAAACAAATCCGCACTAAAAACATATGAAATTAACAATATTAAAAAAAACATATATGCACTAGTTTTTTCTGAAAATATGTATGCTGAAAAAAAATATAAAACTAAAAAAAATATTATTTTTTAATTCTGAAAAGTATAAGGTTTAAAAAAAACGTTTTTTAATAAAGAAAAACATTAAAAAGAAGGTGAAAATGAATTTTACTATTATACCCTTTCTATTTAAATAAAATTATTTATTAATATTAAATTCCTATTGGTCCAAGGGTGGTTTTGTAGGTTCTGTACAAAAAAGTGATTCTGCAAAGAACGGTCCCCTATATATATATATATATGTATATATATATATATGTATATATATAATGACATACATATATGTAATATATATGCTTACATCTTTTGCGTATATCGCACGTTTATTTATATAAGAGTTATTTATATAAATACCAGAGCATTTCTTAAGACATTGTGAGTTGCACAATGGTCTCAATTATACCTCAGACATTGTGAGTTGCACAATGGTCTCATTCTACTCGTCAGACATTGTGAGTTGCGCAATGGTCTCACTTCGTTCTCGGACATTGTAAGTTAAACAATGGTCTCTAAGAATATTATTTCTTCATAACTTTATACAATATCGTATTACACGGAGGCCGTCAAAATTTTTGTTTACATGGAATTATGTATGAATCTAAGTATTACAAGTCTTGTATGGGCGGGACTTGTAATAGGAGGATTTATATGATAATTGCTATGTTGACTGATTCATCGAGACTTTTACCTTATTTACTCTAACCGAGTACTCATTAACGATCTCGAACACTATGTGATTTCCCTGATAGTTTTACTTCCCGCCTCCGAAGACGAGTTTTAAACACTCGTCCCATACTCATTAAGAGCACATGCATTGTCATGTCATCCATCACCTTGAAGGTTGTGTGAGTACGCGTATTGCATCGGGAATTATTAAGTAGGATGATTTATAATCTATTTATTTGAAAGGATTGGGACGCCTCTTCATTTAAATAAATAAATTGTAAATCTCCGAACCATAAGTTTATCAATCCATTATTTACATAAATTAGGACGCTCCTTTATGCAAATAATGAATTATAAATGAGTGGGCTTAATGGTATCCGATATGACACGAGTATGAACCTGAACTCGATAATCACCAGAATCCGTTAAAAAGGTCTAGAAACACAATCGTGTCTTACCACTCAGCAGGATCTTAAGGCCTCATTCGGAACTATCGTATCTCATTCTTAAGTTATTACTTTTTCCGTTGCTAATCCTCGCGATCACGAACTGTTCGTGGAACTAACAGACTTGTGCACACTTGAACTAATGGAGTTGATTCATCTCGAAATAGCAAACTGGGTACAATATTCCATCACCGTCTGTTACGGTTATTGTCGTTATGGTTGTTGTTGTTGGGTCCTGGAGTGGTCCCAGATTGTACAAACTTTATCAACTAAGTGATGAAACCCACCTTAAACAAGATAAGCATATGTCGATATAGTATTCAGTTGAATTACTCATTGCAGACAAATAGTACACCAATTTAAGTCATGATACTATTTAGTACTGCCAAGTAAGTTGGGTACTTACATCCATAAGCCACGTTGATGTGAATCATCGAACCTTACAGATAGTAGAAACGAGACTCCGTCCTCGGACATTTAGAAACTTATACAAACATACTCACGCGACTACACCTTCTTCTTGAGGTTTTCACTATAATGAGACTTTCCCTATAACGCGGTTATACCAGTCATAAGATCTGTAATGATATATTTTGAGATACCCATTTTGATGGATTAAATATCCTGGACAAACCTAGCCAAAATTTTTGGTAGATTGAGAAGTGTAGAAACACCAAATTTTGCTGAATAAAGTTATCAGCGTCTTGTTTAGAACGAGTTATTAAACCTTAAATCTTTCCTTGGTCACACAATCGGATAACACAAATTTAATCTCGGGACGAGATTTCTTTAAGGGGTAGGTACTGTAACATACTAGAGAATTTTAGAATTTTATAGGAGGTTATAAGTTATTCCCTAAGGTTGAGTTTATCATAAACGAGCAAGCAAAACCACGGTTTTCAGACAACTCGGGACTCTAATAAATTTATGTAAAACGACATTCCTGAAACCTTTTTTAGTTTTGCCAAGACCGAACATCTCCAGTCAGAAGTGACTTGAAATGCTACTCGCTAAGATTTTAAAATCAAGACCGAGTACCGGCAGCAGAAAATAATTAAATTACATTTAATTATTACGTTTTATTAAATAAGAATATTTAATAAATTATTTAACATTTTATTCAGTGACGTTTGTTGAAGACGCAAATATTCGAGTAAAAGAATCATTTTATGGACAAGTTTATCGGAAATATACAAAATAAATAATAAACGTTTTAATAAAATTTTATAAAACGTTTATGAAAATTAGTCGAGTGAATACTCATTTTTATCAGAAAAATGATTTAGAAAACAATGGCACAAGTCTCGTGCGTTGAATCATCCGTTAAGTCATTCAAACGAGTCCCGAACCAATATATTATAAAAGTTTCTCAAAAACTACACATATGGTCCCTGTGGTAATATTTTCTATTTAAACCCTCAACTATATTAAACATGTCATTTTTATTTTAAGTTTTTATATAAATATAAAAACTTTACACATTATTTTCATCTTTACAAAATATAAACACACACATATATTACTCTCTCTCCGTCAAAAATTCCGGCAGCCCTCCCCCGCCGCCGGCCACCACTGTCGCCGCCGGAAAACTTTTCCGGCGGACTTTTCCGGCCAAGACCAAAAATGAACCTCATCAAACCCGATTTACCAAATTTATTATTAAATTTTTTTTAAAAAAATACCCGCACCATAGGTCACTCTCCCCCTACTCGATCCTCCACACCACCACTGCATACCGCCACCGCCAACCCCTCTCTGCTAGATCATCATCACGCGTACCATCATCATCATAACACTCCCATCGTGCAGCATTCAAGGAGTGCAGATTCGGTTTACTGTTGATTCGCACCACAGCAGGAGAGACGTTTTGGTTATAAAGAAACACCACAAGGGTGTTTGTTTCGCTGGTCAGCCGCCGCAAAGGCGCGTCAGGTTCGGGTCAGCCCCGACGACGTATATAGGGCGCGTTTTATGTTCATTGTTTTTCTCGATAGATTACGTGTAGACGTTTGGTTTTTTTTTTTCCGGGGTTATGTCACAAAAATCATGGGTGCGTTGGTTTGGGGGCGCTCTCTTTTTTTTTACATGCCACGCATGAAAAGGGTGCTCGCTGGTTTTGTTATAATAGACATAGGGTGCGTTTGGCAGCCCCACACCACGAGGGTGTGTTTGTTTTGGTTTGTCTCGCCACCCAAAAGGGGTGCGTCGGTTTGGCAGTCAACCCACCAAAAGGGGGCGGGTTGGGTTGGCAACGCAAGGGTGCGTGGTTGTGTGTTTAACAGTCACCGCCCAACGGGTGCGTTTGGTTTTATTCATAAGCACCAAGGGTGCGTTTGTTTGGGTTTGACAGCCGGGGAAAGGGTCGAGTTAGGCTGTGGGATAGTCGGGGACAGCCGGGGCGTCGGGTTGTTTGGTCGGGTTTGGTTTGCAACGGAGAAGAGGGTGCGCTTTGACTATTTGTCGATACCGAGAAACGGGTGCGTTTGCATTGTGTTGACACCGAGAAAGGGTGCTTTAATTTAAAAATATTCGATTATTTCGTTTATATTATCGATAAAATGTATATGTGATGAAATCTATTTAAACTTGCGACGTCTAAGTAAAATGTGATATTAATATTTAAAATGGGATTGATAATAATGTATAAGCGATACTAGATATAGTAGTTAGGGCTTTATTTTTTAATTTTTTAAAAAAACGAGTTTTGACTAAAAAAGGACTTTGGCGCGTTTTTATAACGGATAATTGTGAGCAGAAAACGGAACATGAGATTCGGGATTCGAGACTTTGAAAAGTCAAACTTTGGTTTACAAAATTTAAACAAATTATATTTTGACGAACGTTTTGATATAAAACGAGACTTTTAACTCCCAATAACGAAGAAACTCGAGTGAAATCGGAATATACACTTTAATAGAAAAATAAGTTATTTTTAATATATTAAATCTGACAGATCTATTAATTTAATACGATATGAAGGCACATTTCGAAGTCCTCGTTTCAGCCTTCCTGGCGAAACACGAAAGTTGTTCGTAATGACGTTTTACTTTGCCGCGAGGATTGTTAGTTTTAAAATTAAGACATAGCGGGTCAAAACTAAAGGTCGGTTGATCTATTATTTCAATTAATTATATTTAAGACCACTGTTCGGTTCTAAAAACGAAAGGTCTAAAAATAGTAACTTTCGATAAATATTCGACATAAGCTATGATTGGACGAAAAAATAGATATAGAGACATATTTAACATTTTACTAAGGAGTCAAGTTTAAGACGAGTCGTAAGTGGATTTCTCATCACATGTATATATGTATGTATACATATTAAAATATGTATGATTTCGTCGTTACGATGTACGCATCGTTGATCGTATTTAATAACGTGTATTATAATAGAGGCCGACATAATTTATTATCGTGGTCCGAGATCGTTGCAGATTTGTTGTGATTATTTGGATTATTTGATCGTGGTCTTTGATCAAGGTCGAGGTTTATCAGCCCATGTTTAGACTGGATTGTACATAGTATTTTTTGCGGGTGCGAAACATGCTTGTTTACAAATGCATTTACAGGATTGTTTACAAATTGGTATCACATGTACTCTGTTTACATAGCTCGCATATGGCGATACTATTATCTGACTTCATTTGGATCACGAATGCATACTTTACTTTTGAAAATGATTATGGATAGCTTAAGTGCATGGATCTGTTAATTACTCGCGAGTGGGTAAGCAGCGATTGTTATAAGATAGATCTATGTGGGATTGACAATCCCCGTTCGGGTGACTAGCTATCACTGGGAACGAACGTTATACCATGTCCGATTACGATTTGATTGGCGCCTGCGAGGCCAACAATCATTATGTTGCGGGTGTTATTGGAGGGAAACACCCAATGAGGGGAACACATTATTATTTATTATGCCCGAGTGTTCTTGGAGGGGAAAACCTACGATGGGACATTCTGTACGGTGCCTTGGCATATAAGTGGCATACATACCAAGGCTACCGTTGCAGTTTCTGAACTTAGAGTAAGTGTAATCACTTGTTTATACTACACGGATAGTTATTGTGCTTGAATAAAGTGGCAATAATACTGAAACATTTTGGTGGACTTGCATAAGACTTGGTCATGCATTCTTTATAAATCTTTGGGATAAGATTGGTACTTTTGGTGACATAAAATGTGTCGTGCATTCTTTATAAATCTTTGGGATTTTTACATGGTACTGTGATGATACAGTAGACAAATACATTCATTTGAAACTTACATTCATATTTAAACTAATCTATGAACTCACCAACTTTAATGTTGACACTTTTAAGCATGTTTTTCTCAGGTGAATTAGATGCTTGGATTATTTGATGTGCATTGGAGTCTTTACATTCAAGTTTTTCATGGTGATGCAATTATGGGACAACTATTATTTTGATTTCAGAAAATCAACGAGATTGTTTTACAAACGACACTTTTAGAGGTCGTTCTCTTGTATCTAGCGTTGTGTATTATGAAGTAGCACCCCATGTGGTATTTCGCTGCGTTGTGATTTTTGGGGGTGTTACAAGAGCCCTCATCCGGCTCATTCAGTGTCACTCACTTCCACAACTCACAACACAGCCTCAAGGGGTGAACCAAGCCCCCAAGGTCCGAAGCATTTCATTAGAAGTCCAATGGAGAAGTCACTTTACACATTTCTTGTATTTAATCATTCATAACATTCACTGTAAGAACAATGATGATTCAATCCATGTCTACTTTCATTAATTCTAGCATTACTGTTATCATGAGCGGCTAAGCACTCTTAGTGCTGGCCTAACCATGTGTTTACTATTGTTATGATTATTATTTTCTATTCAATTATGTTTGTTGGATATCATTGTAGCCTTTCATTGATCCCTAGGTTTTGGTAGAATAGAGGGTGGCTTAGATCTTGTTAATCGTGTTATTAGACTTACCTGATTGAACCTGGGATTAGCGGGGTACTAGGGTAGCTTGGCACCTATCCCTAGTGTAGGAATTTACCACATTACCGCCTTTGCCACAATAAATACTTAAAAAACACAAGAACTCTTTCAGAAGGGGGTTAATAATCGATTTCGATTATAAAATGGTCTTAAGGATAGTTGGGAATCAACCACTAATCAGACTTGGAGAGGTCCTGCTCGAGGTCGATAGTAAGGTGGGATTATGTGGAGATCGCAAAGTGAGTATAGGACAGACCTCAAATGTCAATTCGGGTCTGTCGATATTAGAACCACTAATGGGACTTATAATTGAACATTGCGCAGGAAAATGTAATCATAGCATTAGTAATGAAATGGTTAGGTTAGCACACTTTTCTCTCTGAATACTTCTATCACTTTACTTTACTGCATTTACTTTTCTATAGTTATTAAAATCAACTTAAAACCATTTTCAAACGTGGCATAATCAAATTAGAACTAGTAAATCTTAGCTCTTGGGACAACCTCGGATTTACCAATCTACTGCACTATAAACGACCGGGTTCTTTGCCCGTTAGTGTGTGTATCGGTAGACGAGTTTTATAAATTTGAAACTTGGCTTATATTTATTTAAAACAAATTACGCATCATCCAACTAAAGGTTTAAAAAAGCTAGTTAGGGTACAAGAGAAAATTCCAAGAATATTCTTAACTTGGAGAGAAAGAGGGAAAGATTTAAATTTTGAATTTCAAATTCATTAAGCACATGTTGGATAAGAAAATAGGTTGTGAAATTGAGTTATTCATGAGATTGGCCATTATGTATAGGAAAAGAGCCTCTTGATCTTAGTTTGAAATAAAGGGTGAGGATGAGATGAAAAGACGTAAGTTGGATGGGTGAAGTGGCAAGATTAAGGGTGAAAAGAGAAATGTGTTTGTTTAGTAAGTGAAGTATGTTTGTTTGTAGAGGGAAGTATGTTTATTGAGATTTAAATTCAATCTAAGGGTGGAGAGGAGGGTGAGGTATCTTGGATTTATGAGGTGGCTTGATCAGGGTGAAGAAGAAAAGGTATGTTTGTTTGTGTTTGTTTGAAATCTAATCCTAGGAAGGAGAAGAGGTAGGTACTTAGATTGATGAAGTGGCATGATCAAGGGTGAGGATGATAGAGTGTGTGTGTGTGTGTGTGTGTGTGTGTATGTGTGTGTGTGTGTGTGTGTGTGTGTGTGTGTGTGTGTGTGTGTGTGTGTAGTGGTGTGCTAAATTCTAAATTTGTGAGGAAGATGGTGAATAGTGGATGTATGGTGGATAATGTTTTGAATAGGGATGGTACGAGGGGAGCCTAGTGTTGTGAATAAAGGGACAAGACCGGTAAACAGACAAGGATAGTACATTGTGTAACGGAATGTGAGTTGTCCCATGTGGGTGTTATTTGGGGAAGGTTTATGTAAAGAGGAGGTTAGGCTTGAAGGTGGTTTGAAGATGGGAAGTATGAAGGTGATGACGTTTAGGATGAAATCCCTACAAAGGCACTTCGATTTGGGTTATATCCATCACACCATCTCCCCTCCACCAATAAGAGAGAAAAGAGTAGGCAAATGTGATTATGAGATGGTTTAAGAAAGAAGTGTTTAAAGTGTGAAGGATATAATCATTTTTTGGGAAGAAGGGTAAACAAATGATTAGGAAGGATAGGTTGTAGGATTGTGTAGAAGAGGTGTGGGTGTTTGTAAGTCATCTTGTACATGTGAGGAATACATGTGAGTTTGTAAAACATTTATAGGTAGGGAGATGAGAAAACTCAAAGCTTGATAAATCGCTTTAAATACCCATAGACTCATTTAGTCATGTCGCGCAGACTTTAATTCCATGTAATCATGCAATAGATTTGATTACGAATAATGCTTGTAATGAAATCAAGCTAGAAGTGCTTTGCATCTAAAGGAAAGCTTGATCACATAACGAGAAAAGGTGCGTTTACGCAAAAGTGACCTTTGACTTAGTCTTTGACGCCAATAAGGGGTAAATCACCGTTACTGTGATTAGGGAACAACCTAAATACGGATTAAGGTTAAATGAATAACTTTCGCTTTAATGGTATGTTGAGGAAATATGATCATGTTCTAGGTTCTAGAGTAAGAAAGTTTGGCCTTGGCTAGAGGCGTTTGGTAAAGGATTTGAGTTGTCGTTTTGTTCGAAAAATTGGAGGATTTGTTTTTGAGTCTCGCTAAGTCTAAACCTCATTTGGAGTGTTCCTAAATGCTCAAATATTATATACATACCTTTATTGAAGTTTTCACATGTGTCGGGTAAGAGGAAAGCCGACGTTACAAAATCCGTAAAATCGGATTTCGCCTGTGGCGCTTTGCAAATCCGGTTTTACGGATTTTGGCTATCGTTTGTGATTTTACATTTTGCGAACGTTTATGTGTCATCGTTAAAACATAAAGGAGATCCTTGTCAATGTTGCACCAATATTGTTTATTTGTCTGTCTAATCACAGATTCTCGGATCCACAGTTTTTACGAACTAGAATTTAAAGATTGATATTCATTTTGTTGAGATTTGGTTGCTGTTGGTAGGATTTGAGTTTCTTTTTCTTTTTTAGCTTTTTTATGTCCAACATTCGTGTAATCAGTAGTGCTGCGTGTTCATTAAAGGCTTGTCTTCTACATTGTTGGAGGAGTTTTCTGTACAGTTATGAGCCGTTCGGTGATGAGACCTCCCGCTTAACTGCTAGGGCTGTGCTTAGTTTCGTATTTTATTATGGGCTAAACTGAGGTGACCAGGCCCAAAGTGAAGGTATTGTTTAGGGCTTTCTCAGTAATTATTATAATCTATATATGTGTGGTTATATTGTTTTAGTGAGAGATAACACATTCATCGAATAATCCATAGGCTCCCAAGTACCGAATCAATCAAAAAAGTTCGATTCTATCGGAACTACTCATTTTCAAATGATATCCACATTTATTCAGTCTAATAATTATTGTTCACCGACAAAAAATACACAGTTTAAGAAAAGCATCCTCATTACATCTTTTTCTCTCTTATTTTTTGCACAATGATAATTTTACCCTTAACCAATTAATTTATAACTTTTTTAAAGTTTTTGATTATAACTCAAGTGATGACGATATGATAAGAGGTGAGTTATTTTGCGATAGACAAGTTTCTTGCGCTACATACTAAGGGAACAGAATCTAGTACCATCTATTTCATTAGATTAAAAGACAAGATTTAAGATTAAAAAAACATGGAGGGACCAAAAGTGTAAATTTACTAAAACTCACACTAACCACTCCCTCATTATTTGTAGAGTTGGCAAATCTTGCCCAAATTGCAATTAATTAACCTTTTTAACATTTTGTATGTTTTTTTACGTTTTTACGTTTTTACGTTTTTGTCCATTTTTTGCATAATGTGAGGAAAAATTAAATTATTATGAATGTATTTTTTTTTTTTGACGCAGCCCATCTCTCGCGATTATATTTTGTACAGGTAACATTGATCTATGCCAGCGGAAATAATAGAAACCACAATATTACCAAAACAAGGTTTTAACCGAACATTAAAAGCCTTCATTCTATTTGATCCGATAACATGAGACTACATTCACTTCGTAATACACTAAACTACTACTACTACTTTAAACGTGTACACACACACAATTTGCTAGAGTCTCGTTCGCAGAAGTCCTGCTATTCTATTCATCTGGATGTGTATCATGTGAACTACATACCTTAGACCTCCTTTTATAGTATAAGGAGTCAAGGTTTACATGGAAACTAATAATGATAATAATGATAAAATCAATTAGTTATTCAATCATTTTCTTGGCAAATCTTTCAATATCTTATCTTTTTTGTGTCGTTTCTGTTTGACGTCATCAAACTTTGGTCCATTCATGATTAATCCATCTTGATTTCATTCGTGTTTTGTCTTATCAACTCAAAACTATAATCCCAACAATCTTCCCCTAGTTGAGTAGACAAAACCCAATAAGCACGAACTTCCCCTGAGTTGCATATACGAATGGAAATTCCCCCCTAATCATTGCTATGCCACAAAGAATCTCCAGCTGTAAATCATCAATGTCTTCTTTCCCTTTTTTGTCCATCATCAAATAGGGGTCTTCTGTAGAATGACGCAACTGTAAACATTTCCCTTTAGTGGTACATAGTGAAGATGGTTAAACATGTTACAGATAGAGCTTCCCCTGAAGAGAGAGAGCTAACCATCTTCGTGAATCTCGAACTCAGTAGGCTCCAAGTAGTAATTATTGATGAAGAAAAAAAAGTATAACCCATATGTTGAAGAAGTAGAATTTCCCAAGACTTGTAGTCTTATGTCATGTACTATCCTATCGTGAAGCAAACTTATTACAAGAACGAAAATATATGAAGATCGCAATCTCTTGACAAAAAATCTCTATTTATGTTCTAGAAAATGGACAATGAGCACAACAACATAACTCCTTAAAGTGATAGCAAATGTGAGCATTGAGCACCATAAGAAAAATCCCACACCTTTGCTAGATTCGCCAAGTCTTCGTCAACACCATTTAAGCACGAACAAGTTATCTTTAAAAGGGGATTGAAACCTTTCAAGATATGATAAGACACGCACCTGTGAAAGTCAATTACAACATCAAATAAGCAATAGAACCAATTTTCTTCAGAATAATCCCAAAAAACGAGCCATAATTCATCAATTTATCCGAGATACAAAATGAGTTTGTTGTCCAACATGGACAATGTGGGTGGTACCAAAAAATCAAAACCCAGCGGTACTAAGTGAAAAGCGCTAGCGGTACAAACCATCCAAAGCAATTAGTAACACTTTTTCTGTCCCAAAGTTGTCACTAAGCTGCTCTTAGCGACACATTATCTGTCACTAAACTATTGCTACGCTGTCGCAAACTCGATTGGTACTAACTCTATATAGAGCGGTACTAACTCATGACATTAAAAACTTCAAACATTCAAGACAGTATGAACATAAACATAGTAGTACTTTCCTCGTCGCACTTCCTTTGGCAACATAACCTTCATCTTGTACAAACAACACCTTTTGAGCCCACGATTCAAACGAACAGTACTAATATGTTTGCATATACACGGCAACATATGTACTCGAACAGTAGTATCATGAAGCCCAAATAGTAAAAATATCACAAGCAGCAGAAACAATTAAATGAGCAGCACTAATACTTTTTAAACAACATTAAGTGATATGTGTTAGCTGTATGAAAATCTATTAAGCCCAATACCTGACGTGATCAGCCTAAACAATATAATAGTATAAGAACAACAAACAGTATTAACACCATATCTTCAAATAGTCGCATTTACGTCCAAAGCTTCCATATCTAAACCCTAAAAATCAGGGTTTCAAATCTTCCTTCATCTTATAAACAAATCCCCTCATTAAAACGCATCTTTGTTCTCCATATAATATGAACCAGCCTGTATAACAAGGCAAAACACAACACCAGACGATCCATCATTGTTATCATCCACAAACCATGAACACCAATAAGCATAACATTCAAGATTATCAATAACACTGCAACCTGATATATTGAGCCCAATCTGCTTTTGTCACAAGCAGTATTAAATCATGACGAGCAGTTTTAATCATCTTGAAACCCAACGAACCATAATTAATATTACTATGATAACATTAATGGTGATTAGGGTTTGTCTTTACAGTGATATCGTTGCAGAATTTTAAACGACGATCCAAATGTTGCATTGTGGTGATCAGAATCAATAATAAACAGAGTTGAAATTCTAACACTTTACATGATCATGATCAGAAGTATATGCAAGCCATGTCCATGTCGAATAGGGTTCATCGTTGATCTAAAATCAACTCACCAAAGCTAGTCAAACAATAACTTTGAAAAACGCACTTTTTGCAGTGAGTTAGAGATAAATAATGTTATATCTTTAATTTGAGAGAACTCAAATCAAGAGACTCGCTAACCTCGGTCAGATGCGTTCCTAAGAGGTAATCCGTATAGAACACTCCAGTTAAAATCGTCATTGACGATCTAATCAGGGTTAACGAAAAATTTATCATCGTGTATTTACTCAACGGCTAGCACTAGATAGTAAACGCATTAAAAACCCTAAACGGATTTATAGGATTCTTCTTCGTTCTTCGACCATAAAACCTTGAATCACGCAGATATCAAGAGCAACCCGATCTGATACCACATGTTGAGAATCGATCAGCCCATCTAAGATTAATTTTACAGGTAACATTGATATGCACAGCGAAAATAATAGAAACACAATATTACCAAACAAGGTTTTAACCGAACATTGAAGCCTTCATTACACTTGATCATAATAAATGAGACTACAATCACTATCTAATACACTAACTACTACTACTACTAAACGTGTACACACACGCGCTTTTGTTAGACTCTCATTGAGAAGTATGCTATTTTATTCTCTGGATGGATCGGTAAACTACATACCTTAGACCTCCTTTTATAGTATAAGGAGTCAAGGTTTACATGGAAACTAATAATGATAATAATGATAAAATCAATTAGTTATTCAATCATTATCTTTGACCAAATCTTTCAATTCTTATCTTTTGTAGTATTCTTTGACTACAACTTTGGTTCTTCATGTTTCCATCTTGTTTCATTCGTGTTTTGTCTTATCAACTCAAAATATAATTCCCAACACATAATATTACGTTCTTTTTACGTTTTTTTACGTTTTTATACGTTTTCGTCCGCTTTCGAACGTTTTCGTACGCTTTCGCGTATTTTCGTCTGTTTTCGCGCGTTTTCCTTCTTTTTAGACGTTCTCGCACGTTTTCTTATGTTCTCACACGAGTTCTTACGTTTCCGCACGTTTTCGTCCATTTTCACACATTTTCATACGTTTTCGTTTGTTTTCACACTTTTTCTTTTGTTTTCGTCCGCTTTCGCACGTTTTCTTTTGTTTTTACATGTTTTCGTCCATTTTTGGACATTTTCTTACGCTTTCGTCCGCATTTGCGCATTTTCGTCTGTTTTTATGTGTTTTCATCAGCTTTCGCGCATTTTCGCACGTTTTTGCGCGTTTTTGTCTGTTTTTAGACGTTTTCTTATGTTGTCGCATGATTTCTTACGTTTTCACGTGTTTTCTTTGTTTTCACACGTTTTCGCCTGTTTTTTGACATTTTCTAACGTTTTCGCACGTTTTCTTACGTTTTCGCACGCTTTCGTCCGCATTCACGCTTTTCGTCTGCTTTCACGCGTTTTCTTAAGCTTTCGCTCGTGTTCGCTAGATTTCGCGCGTTTTCGTCCGTGTTCAAACGTATTTGGCCGTTTTAAGACGTTTTTGGCAGTTATCAAACAGTTTCTGCCGTTTTTATATGGTATCTATCACTGATATTATACAAAAAACCCTAAACCCCTAACCACTAAACCATAGAACCCTTAATCACTAGGTTTAATATCACAAGTGGACAGTACATAAACTTTAAGATCTATACAAAAACCCTATACCTCTAACCACTAAGTATAATATCTAAGTGATAGTATACATAACTTACAATCGTAATACAAAACGCCTAAACTCTAACCACTAAACATATACCGAAAAACTCTAAACCACTAAAACCACGAACCAAAATATCACAAGTGATGTATACTTAAAATGCGCGCAAAATCGTACACCAAAAACTTAAACCCACTAAACAGTAATACCCTATACAAAAAACCTTAAACCCTTAACTATTACGGTTATAATCTACAAGTGATGTATACATAAACTTTTAATGAACTATACCAAAAACCCTAACCACTAATCCACTAAACCCTATACCTGAAAAAACCTTAACAACTACCCATAAACGCCTATATCCAAAAGCCATAAAAACCACTAACCGCTAAACCTGATACCCAATAACCGCTAAACCGCCTTCCTCCCTAAAACCCACTAAACCCTGTATCAACAAGACCCTAAACCCCTAACACTAAACCCTATACTAAAAACGTAACCCTTAACCACTAAACCCTATCCAAAACCCGAAAACCCCTAACCATTAGGTTTAAATATACAAGTGATATATGTACATAAACTTCAAACTATATACCAAAACCCTTAAAACCATAACCACTAAACTCTATACCAAAACTTCTAAAGCCCGCTAACCATTAGATATAATATCAAAGTGATATATACAGAAAAAATTTTCTAAAATCTATACCAAAAACCCTGTAAACCCAACTAACCACTAAAAACCCTATGCAAAAAACCATAAAAACCCCTCTAACCACTGAGCATAATATCACAAGTAGGTTTATACATTAAACTGTTAAAATATATACAAAGAAACCTGTAAACCCTTTAAACCCTTAATTGCCATATCCCAAAATCTAAAACCTTAAACCCTGCCACTAGGTATTAATATCACAAGTGATGTATACATAATTTGAAACCAGTATACCAAGAACCCTAAACCCATAACCACTAAAGCTTGTTGTACCAACAACCTAAACCTCTAACCACTGAGTATTATATCACAATGATGATGTTTACATATACCACTAAACCCTACCAAAATCTCTCATATACACCTAACCACTAAATCCTTAAACCACTAAACGCTAAACCTTTTTACAAAAAACCCTAAACCCTAAACCACTCGTCCGCATTCGCGCGTTTTTGTCCGCTTTCGCGCGTTTTCTTAAGCTTTCGCGCGTTTTCGCCAGCTTTCGCGCGTTTTCGTCCGTGTTCAGACGTATTTGGCCGTTTTGAGACGTTTTTGGCAGTTATCAATCGGTTGCTTCTGTTTTCATACGTTATCTATCAATGATATTATACCAAAAACCCTAAACCCCTAACCACTAAACCCTATACCAAAAACCCTAAACCCCTAACCACTAAGTATAATATCATAAGTGATATATACATAAACTTTAAAATCTATACCAAAAACCCTAAACCCCTAACCACTAAAACATATACCAAAAACTCTAAACCACTAACCACTAGATATAATATCACAAGTGATGTATACATAAACTTTAAAATCTATACCAAAAACCTTAAACCCCTAACCAGTAAACCCTATACAAAAAACCCTAAACCCTTAACCACTACGTATAATATCACAAGTGATGTATACATAAACTTTAAAACCTATACCAAAAACCCTAAACCCCTAACCACTAAACCCTATACCAAAAACCTTAAACAACTAACCACTAAACGCTATACCAAAACCCTAAACCACTAACCGCTAAACCCGATACCAAAAACCCTAAACCCCCCCTCCCTAACCACTAAACCCTATATCAAAAACCCTAAACCCCTAACCACTAAACCCTATACCAAAAACCCTAAACCCCTAACCACTAAACCTTATACCAAAACCCTAAACCCCTAACCATTAGGTATAATATCACAAGTGATATATATACATAAACTTCAAAATATATACCAAAAACCCTAAACCCCTAACCACTAAACTCTATACCAAAAAAACTCTAACCTCTAAACCACTAATATAATATCACAAGTGATATATACTAAATTCTAAAATTATACTCAAAACCCTAAACCCCTAACACTAAAACCACATATACCAAAATCATTAACCTTACCATAGGTATAATATTACAGTGAGTATATACAATAAACTTTAAAATATATACCAAAAAACTTAAACCCTTAAACCATTAAACATTATACCTAAAACCTTAACCCTCTACACCACTATTGTATAATATCACAAGTGATGTATAATAAAATTTAAACCTATACTAATAAACCCTAAAACCCATAAACCACTAAGTTATACCCAAAGCTTAAACCCATATCCAGCTAGGTATATATCACAAATGTTGTATACATATCAATTTACACCTACCAAAAACTCTAACACCTAAACCACTAAACCTAAACACTATATCGCTAAAACCCTATACCAATAAACCCTAAACCCTCTAACCACTATATCTATACCAACATCCTAACCTCTAACCACGTTTTATTATCAAAGTGATATATACATAAATTCTAAAATCTATATCGGAAACCCTAAACCCTATACCAAAAACCCTAAACCCCTAACCACTAGGTATAATATCACAAGTGATGTATAAATAAAATTTAAAGACTATTCTAAAAAACCCTAAACCCCTAACACTAAACTTATACCAAAAACCTAAACCTCCTAACCACTAATACTCTATCCAAATCCCCAAACCCATAAAGAATATCCTAAAACCCATCTACATTAACTATACCAAAATCCTAGACACCTAACCGCTAAACTTCTATTCCAATAAACCTAAAATCTCCCCATAACCACTAAGGACCTATACCAAAAACCCTACTAAAATCCAACTAAACCCCACCCCTCCCACCATGTACCAAAAATCCTAAACCTCCCCTTAACCACTTGGTATAACTATACAAATGAATATTCATAAAACTTTTAAACTCTATACCAAAACCCTAAACCCCTAACATTAAACCCTAAATCCCTAAACACTAGGTTATCATATCAAAACTGATGTATACATTAACTTTTAAAATATATACCAAAAATCTAAACCTGCTAACCATTAAAACCCTATCCAAAAAACTTAAATACCCTACCCACTAGTATAATCCTAACCTCTAGGATATATTATATAAGTGATATATACATAAACTTTAAAAATCTATACTGAAAACCTTAGACCCCATACCAAAATCCTAATACCCTATACATAAATCTTAAACCCCTAACCCATAGTGTATATATCATATAGTGATATATACTAATTGATACCAAAAAACCCAAACCCTTAACCACTAACCCTATACCAAAAACTAAACACCTAACCACTAAACCTTATTCAAAAACTTAATCCCTATCCACATTTATACCATATGTCAATAACCCTAAACCCCCTCCCTAACCACTAATCTCTATACCAAAAACTCTAAACCCCTAACCATCAAACCCTATACCAAAAACCTTAAACCCGTGACTACTAGGTATAATATTACAAGTGATATATACATAAATTTAAAATATATACCAAAAATCCTTAAAAAACCCCTGACCCACTACCTATACCAAAAACCTAAACCTCGAATCACCTTGTGTAATATCAAGTGAGATATATACATAAACTTTAATATCCTAAATACCCTAAACCCTAAACCCCTACATAAACCATATATCCAATACCTTTTATAAAGTACGATTCACCCGTGGCTTAACATTTTTGACCCGGACATTGTAAGTATCGTCAGTGATAAATATTTAATAATAATTCTCATGTGATAAAGTAAAATAATGTGAAATTAGTTATGGTAATTCCATATATAATTAATAATCACATGTGATAAAGGCATTATATTGGCACTACTGTTGGTTTTTTTGAAATTCTTACATGTAATCAATGTTATGTATCACTTGTTGTATTATACTGTAGAGGATTGAAAAGGGTTAAAAAAAGTTTTGTGAGAAATGTTTGATACATGGTTAGAATGGTAAAGATGTTTATTTTTTAATATCAAACATGATGAACCATTTAATGTTTCACATAAATACTTACGCTCATTTCATGACATTATGTTGAGTGTTCGAACGTACAAATATGTTATATCACATGTAATACTTCAAGTAGGTTTGATGATAAAAAATAAAATTCTTCGATATTCACAAACTTTATATATAACTGTTTGATTTGGAGGTCCAAACATTATGTATGTTAAATGGTTGGAAGTAAGGAAATATACTTTTACAATGCCAAAAAGATGAGAGTTGAAGTCCACACAAATATTTATACCGGTAGAAAGCATGTGAGGTGTTTAACTTTCAGATTAGTGTAATATCACACTTGATATATCAAACAAAATAACTTAATCGAGAAAAAACAAAAAAAAACAAAAAAAAGTTTGTTGAAATGTATATTAAAGTGCCCCTCTGGTTGAAAGTAATTTAATGTCGTCTCGATGGTTAATTTTTGTTATATTAACATTTTGTAGTTTTGCGATCTGTAATTTTTAAAAATAAGGTGAAAGTGTATTTTAATTAAGAGGGTGGTGATGTTGTTAAGGGTTTATCTTATACATTAAATAAAAATTAAATTCTTAGATTAACATCTCCCCCTCATTAGATCAAACTCAAATAGTTTGTGAGATTTGTCCTTGGTACATGAGGAGAAACTTAGTATGCAAAATGAAATTTTCAGCTTAATAATATATATTCTCTTTCTTTATCAATCCAAATCCATATCATAATCCAAAATCCAAAATCCAAATCCTAATCCTAAACCCATCTACAAACTAAACGGACCCTTAATATTCTCAACTGTATTCTCATTTATGGGGTCCTATATCCACAATCTAATTAAAGGCACATATTCAGATTCATGAATCATGTTGAGTGGACTATTTGTTTAAGTTATAAAATATAATTCATTAAATACCTTTATTAAAGAGCAGTACTTTGGTACAAGCTTAACCAAAATATACAACTCTCAAGAGTTAAAATAATCCCTCTCCCACTTCTTTTCTTCTCACATAGTTCCAGGTTTGTTCACTATAAAGGGATTACATATAGCCACGTATCTGCATTCTTAAACACGTGTATCATCAAAACCATTAACACATTTTGCCTTACCCAAAATTATCCATTCATTATCAAAAAACAATAAAATATTCATTGATGCCAATCCAAGGCAATCGATTTTCAGATTGAAAAAGAAGAGAAAGGTTCTTCAAGTGCAGGTATGTGAATAACCTATGTTTGAAACATCAAAATTTGGGTTTTCTTTTTAATTTTTGGTTTTACCCTAATTTCTATCCAATGATTATAATTCACAAGTTTTTTTCCTGAAAAATGTAGGGTTTTTTTTAAATTTCTATGTGGTGCAATATTGCATGTGCGTGAATTTCGAGCTAGGTTCATCAACATTAACGATTATAGGTATGTTGTTTTTCTCTATTTTAATCTGTTTGTGACGTTGTTAGAATAGTCTTGTTAAGAAATTGGAAGAAGAAGAGAAAAGTCTTCAAGTGCATGTATCATGATAACCAAGTATGAAATCATCAAGATCTGGGTTTTCTTTTTAATTTTTAGCTTTACCCTAATTTTTATCCAATAATTATAATTCAAAAGTTTTTTTCTTGAAAAATTTAGGGTTTTTTTAAAACTTTCTATGTGGTGCAATATTGCAAGTGCCTGAATTTTTGCTCGGTTCATCCACATCAGACGATTATAGGTATGTTTTGTTTCTCTATTTTAATCTGTTTGTGACGTTGTTAGAATAGTGTTGTTAAGAAAATAGAAGAAGGAGAGAAAGATCTTCAAGTGGATGTATCATGATAACCAGGTATGAAAACATCAAGACTGGGTTTTCTTTTTAGTTTTTGGTTTTACCCTAATTCTTATCCATAATTTTAATTCATAAGTTTTTTTCCTGAAAAATTTAGGGGTTTTCAAAACTTTCTATGTGGTGCAATATTGCACGTGCCTGAATTTCGAGCAAGGTTCATCAACATCAACGATTATAGGTATGTTGTTTTTTCTATTTTAATTTGTTTTATGAAGTTGTTAGAAGTGTGTTAAGAATTTGAATTGGTTTTTTAAATATGCTTTAATTAAGAGGCCTATGATGGGTTTGGTTTAATTTGCTTGAAATTATTAAATGGGTTCTGGGTTTAATCGTTGGGTGTGAAATAAGTTGGCTATAATAAGTTGATTAGTGCTTACAAAATTAGCATACGCAGTTGTACGTTTTTTGTTTGTTTGATTTACTTGCACCACCAATGACAATTAGATTACCTAACTTTATGAGATTATCGTCTTATTGAAATGTAGAAAAACCCGATAAGCTCACTTTTTTCAGATCATGAGATTATAAACTTGAGTATATGGCGAAAGCCATATGCTACCAAGATCATAAGCTCAAAAATGTGAGCTTATCGGGTTTTTTCCACATTCTAATAAGCCGACAAGTTCATAAAGTTGGATAATTTCAAATGTCATTGGTGGTGCAAGTTGAAGTTGACTATGAGAATTTATGCTTGCTTAATGTTGGTTGCTTAATGTTGCGTCTGCAAGGTAGTGATGAGCGTTTATATGTTTTAGCCTTTTAAGGATTGGTAGGTGTTTGCTATTTCGTATTTAGTTGAAGATATCAGTTTCTCGGTGTGTGTTTTACTATTTGAAGCTGATTTTGATTGTATACAATTTAGTTAATGCTTCAAAGAGTAAATAATTAGATTGCTTATTTAGGGGGCGTTTTGATTAGTAGCTTATTTAGCCTGCTTTTTGCCTTAATTGATTTTAGAAAAAAGTTTACAAATTCACTTTTTAAACCCTTATTACCTTTAGCTTATTGGCGGAAAAGGTAGACCTTTATCAATTTTTAACCGCTTTTGAGGGTATTTGCGTTTCCGATTGATTCTTTGTGTGACATTTGTATAAGTTTATCACTTTTGTTCATAATATCACATTTGTTTGCAAGTTGCCGGGCTAGCCATAGTTTCTGTCATTTGTTCTACCACAACCTCTGTTGTTGCATTTTTTACAACTATACCAGTATATACTTTTTTATTTTCATTTTATGGGGCTGCCCTTCTGTTTATGGTCCTCAATTGTAGAATCTCTATTTCACATTTCACACATATCAAATCACACGAATAAGAATAAGAAGAGAGAAAGGAGATGATGGAGGTGTTTGGATAAATCTTTATTTCACAAAGGAGAGAGATGTTTTTTTCTCTTACACCTTCCTAACACGCACTCACACTCTCTCTATGTGAAGAGAAGGTTGCTTATATAGCCTCCAAGACCCGGGTTGGGTCTTACTTGGGCTTCCTTGGGCCGGGTCATAGACTTACAATATTTAGCCTATCTATGTAGCTTATTGAACTAACTATTACACACTTAATATTGTCTAACTATACTAAGACTCTGAGATCGTAATGGATCGTCTCTTCCTAAAACTAAAGTCCTAACAAATTTTCCTCCCCCTAAGGGTCACGATCGTGAGATCTCATTAAGATTAGCACTTTTGAATTCCTAACAATCTCCCCCTAAGGGATGATCATATAGATCTCTCTTTGTGACATTAATCTTTGATATTTGATGCTTCTTGTCTTGATCTTTGAGTCTTGTTCGTGTAATAATTATGCTAGCTCCTTTTGTTCCCATCATGCTATGGTGATCTTGATCTTGAACTTCTCGAGATCATAAATCTTGCATCATCACTTAATCATCATTGTAATAATTAAACTTATTGTGATCTTGTGTATTTGGACCAACATGCTCATACTTTATATCATCTTGAAAGCTGTCTAACAATCTCCCTTGATAATCTTTAACTTGACCACTTTACGTCTTTAAGGAAGATGTTGAATATCATAGTAGTGGAAGTCTTTATATTTGTTTGATCTTGAGCTTTCTTGATTTCTTGAAACTATAAGTCTTAAGTATGAGCATGCGGTCATGAATCCAACTTAGCTGGAATAAGGTAGCACCATCATCGTATAAACCTGCACTTAAGGGTTTGTAATAAATCACAAATATGGACGAATATAGATTTGTCATTTGTTGAAGTTCGGTAGCGATAACCTTCAGTTCCGTGAGGGCCAATGACTGGAGGTTTTCACTATATATGATGATAAATATATCAAGTTATATATAAGTCTAAAAATCAACAGATCAATGTTACCGAGAAGTAGTATTGAATGTTCCCGGGTAGTTTTATCCCAACGAGGTGGAATGGAAAATCGTATACTAGTCGAGATTTGAGTTTTGAAGGAAGGAATTGTTTTGAGATGTTGGTAAAGTCAAATTAGATGATAACGAACAAAAACGTTTAGAAATCAAAATTTACTAAATTAAGCTAAAAACGGAAGACACGAATCCCGAACAAAGGGGGAAAACCATAAAAATCTTTAAAAATAACCCTACGAAGAAATTTTTACTTCTAAACTACTTTAGGGACTAAATAACGAAGAATGAAAAAGACTAGACCGAAAACGGAGTTCGTTTGACCCAAAAACGAGTCAAAACAAAATCCCGCACCCGGACCGTTCTTTAAAAGTAAAAAGTTGTAAAAATGATCCTACGTAATTTTTGTATTTTTCCTACAAAACTTTGACAAAATAAAATTTTCTAAAACGCAAAATATTTTTTGATAATTTTTGTTTTTTTATGAATTAAATAACTTTTAACTAAATTAAATTATAAAAAAATATTAAATGTTTCGAAAATTCTGAAAAATTACAAAACATATCAGACCCTATGACAATCCCACGAAAAATAAAAAACACAAAGTTTGCTTAATGAATAAGCCCCGAATAAGCTGTTTTCAGCTTATAAGCTTAAAAGCTCAAAACCCCTTTAAATAACTAAGCCCTTGAGTCTTTAACGAAAAAGACCCAAGGGCGCAGTGGTAAGAGTGTGTTATAAAGGGGGTTTGTATCGAGAGGTCACGGGTTCGAGTCTTGCTCACCCGGACCTCTTGTCTTTCCCCCTTTTTTATTTTTCGAAAACTTGGTAGAAATTGTAATAAATACGAAACTAAAGGGTTGGCGGTATTATTGTGAATTTACACTTGTATAAAAACGGGAAACCTAAACTTATGGAAATGTACAAAACAGACCTTGCGACATGGCTATTTTTAGCTTATTAAAAAGTCGAGTATTAGCGAAAACTTAAACATGAAAGTTGCTAAGGGGCTTTATTTCTACATCATTAATGAAATGCACTTTCAACTTTTGACAAAAGAATAACTAAAAATAGCTTTTTAAAATCCTGTTACAGAATAGTAGTGTATTTGAGAGCTTTTTAGATTTTGGCTTATAACTAGCTTATTTCTACAGAATTGAAAACTAAAGATGCTGCGTGATACTTGAATGTTATAATTAAAGATATCTAAAATGTAATAAGCTACAAGTAAACAAGGTAAAAGAGAAATTTTCTTGCACAAAGTGTAAGTTCAGCTTATGACTAAATTTAAACTTTTCCTAATAAGCTAAAAAGCTTATTTCTAAACCTTAATAGCTAAGATTCTATCAATAAGCTATGCTAAAGTTATTAACCTAACCTAGATAGAAGATTTCTAAAAATTTCACCTAGAAATAAGGACTAATTAAGAAATTTAGGCTAAACTTAATGAACTGCTACATACCTTTTGCAAGAAATTAAGCTAAACTTAAAAGCTTAAAATGAAACTTAAAGACTTATCTAGATTAAGCTAGTAGAGTATTATCAACAATGCTCAATTTCAAACTTTAACTACTAATTTCTAAAGCTAAATGAAATGCTAGAAAATGTAAAACAAACAGCAGTTTAAACTGTCATTTGCTGATGCAAATGACTTAAGGTGAAATGCAGGTCAAATCTCTTTTCCTAAAACTCATATACTCATTTACCAAGTTCATCTAACTATGCTTTATCTAAATTTTAACACTAGAATACCTTGAACCTCTAAACACTTAAACTAATTAAACTAGTAAACTGCCCTGGTGCAAATGAGAAGTTTTTAAACTCTAAAACTCGTGAATTCTCTAACGATACTTTTAAAAGTTGTTCTAAACTTAGTAAAATAACCAAACTCAGCTAAATGAAAGAATTAGACAAACTAATGTTGACTTTTTGAATCAAACAAGGCCTGAACCAAACACTCCTTTACTTGATGCTGTCAAACTTATAGTAAACTAAAATCTATTTTAACACTAAAATTATCTAAACCTTATATCTACTCATTCTTATACTCATCTACTTAAGCTATTTAAACTCTAAAATGTTTAGCTTATGTATAGAAATAAGCTGGTTACTCTATTAAGCTATTAGACTAAATGATGACAGGAATGAAGATTATGAAAACTTGTTGAATCCTAGCTACAAAAAAACTTAGAAGCAATTGTATTTCTAGAACATGTAAACAGTTTTAGACAGAATTAAGCATTCAAGATCATTACAACAAGCTAAATTGAATAAGCTAGATTAACACTAAAATGAATTAAAGATGAATAAACCTGAATTTGAAGTCTCAGGCACTTAGCCACTCTTGTAGAGTGAGTGGCTCTAGAAAACACAAACCTATTGGCTCCTTAGCCTCTAAACCTTGAGCATTCAAGCTCAATAAGCTTTAAAAAGCTTATTATTCCTTGTTGCTTCAAAATGAACTCAAAACACCTCGAGTGTCCATGATTTGATGTAAATTGAACTTAAGGGAGTAAATGAATACCTTAAAACAAATTTTTACTAAATTTGAGCTTTTTAACAAGAATAAGCTCAAATGAGCTTATTGAGAGCTTAATGAGTGAAAAATGCTTAAAATGGAAATCAAAGCTCAAAGAAACTTGTAAACTGAATTATTATTACTCAAATGATGAAGTACAAGCTTTAGTAACAAAAGTACAAGAGCTTAAAGCTGAAATTTAAAAACTTAAAGGAAAATGCTTAGAAATACGAAAAAAAACAAACTGAAAAATAAAAACTAACTAACTTTTTTTAAAACTTCTGTCTTCTGTTTCTTTTATAGGCTGCTTATGTGTTTGTTGTGAGAGTAAACAGCCCAAAGCAATCTTGACCCTTCAATCTTATCAATCTTAGCCGTTGGATTAGGCTTGGGGGATTGTGGGATTGCCAAATGGGATTAGGGTTTAAGTGGAGGAGGGGGGAGAGGTTTGACCATGGGGTTTTTGAGGTGCAGGGTAAAAGGAGGAAGGCAAACCCGTGAGTTTGGTTGTGGGGGAAAAAGGGCGGGAAAAGCTGGTTATACAAAAAGAAGAGTGACAGGGCAAAGGTTCGGGGTTTTGACAGCTTTGGTCCTTCAAAGTTAATAAAGGCTTTGCAAGGTTGGTCCTTGTGGTGTTAAAGATTTGGAGAAACTGCGAATTTGGTCCTCCAACCCATATAAGTTAGTTACATAGGTGGTCCTTGTGTATTATAACTTTTAGGGGGTTGGCAGATTAACCCCCTCAAGTTATACTTCTATTGAATTGTAATTTCAGCCCTTGTAGTTTTCCACCATGATATACAACCTTTTGAATTGGCAATTTCAGTCCCTGGAGTTGTATTTTTTTTCTTCTTTGACTTTCTTTTGACTTGACCGTGTCGGTGTTGACTTTGACTTTGACCAGTTGACTTTTCTGTTGACTTTTTGACTTGATTGACTTTTCGGCTTTGATTTGGCTTTGTCTTTCACAGTCTTTTCCATTCCGAGTCCGGTTTTGTCGTTTTGGCTTTGTTTTTCGTCCTTTTCTTAGTTATCTGTTCCTGCACAATACAATTAGCAAAACAAGCGTATATTTGGCATTTTAAGTCCGTTTTTGGTTATTTAAGCTCGTTTTTAAAGGTAAAAGGTATGTGTAATTAAGCACATACCAAAATCCCCCATACTAAGGTATTGCCGTGTCCTCACGCAATGTTATGAAGTAAACATTTACGAAAACTAAGAATCTCAATCTCCCTCGACTAATAACTTTGAAAAGTAGCTAAGTGTTTGTCAAGGGAAACTAAAGAATCAAAAGCTCCGACAAGTCCTGTTTTCACCATTTTTTATTCACACATTAACTATCCCTAATATTTTTGGATTTTCCTTTTTCTTTTCTCGACTTCCTGTTTGACTTCCTTTATTTTATTAACACTGGGATCATAGAATGAGAAACGCCCATAGAATAATCTACGGATGTCCTGACGGATAAATTCATCGTCCCCGATTTTTCACTAGTTCCAAACCAAGCAATTAAACAAGATCATTTGTCAATATAAGTCTAAATGCTAAGCACTCATACTTATGACTTGTGAACTTTTAACTCCCATGAATATATGATTTAAATGTGTGTACTCATTTTAACTCAACCATAGATCAACTTATTTCCATAGTCGTGATTCAAGATGAATCATGACTCAAAGCAACAACTTATTAGGACCTTGTAACTTGATTTTAAAGAACGAGATTTTAACTGTAGAACTTTTTGCAACATCTTCATCATTATACTCATAAGTTCTTAAAGCTAGGAATGCGTTGCTTAGTTTGAACACCTACTTAGGCCTCGCTCCCTAGTAGGATATCACAACCAACGGACCGAGGTTCTCCCCCCCCTCCTTCCCTAGTTTGGAAAACCCTACCTCGTTGCTAGCGTAGTGGGGAATCACATCAACACTCTTCTAATATGCTAAGGATTTGTGTCTTAGTTTGAACCCTCACCTAGACCTCGCTTCCTGTGTTGCGAGATATCACTAACCACACCAAATCTTAGAAGTAAAAGATTTCTTAGTTTGAAACCCTCCACCTCGTGGTTAGCGGGATGTGGGTCTCACGACAATCTTTTACTTGTTCCAGATATTCAATAATGTATGCTTCAGGGCAAAATTCAATATTCATGCATTTTTGCATTCATACTTCATTCATGCTTCTTTGGCATTTTTTAACTCTTCGAATTATTAAGACAGTAAAATATCGCTTTAAAGAATCAAGTTACAGATTTGAAGCTTTTTTCTAAAATAAACATTGTTTGACTTAGTTGATACTGAAAAAAAAAAATGGAGTAGTTATGATGAGGTGGATTAGAAGCTAATGGGAGAAAAAGCCACAGTTCTCATATAAGTTTTAGATGAATTCTTGCTCGGCTACATAAACTTATATTTAACTCTTCATTCTTGTTCTTCACCATTATTAAATTTGAAACAATCGATTCGTGAATGCTTAGCCTACATGCGGTAAGTTGAGGAACTCGCTAGGGCTCAACACGCCGATCGAGTCAAAAATTATTTTTCATTCCTACCCTTAGGAAAGTCAAAAACTGTGACAAATTTTTTTTTTTTTTTTTTGGTTATTTTTGCAAAATTTAGGTGTAAAAAGGGTTTATGATAACAACGACTACAGGCAAAAATCAAATCGAGATCCCCTCCTATACTAGTACTAACATCGTCCTCGATGTTTCAAAGGGGGTTCCATACGTAATCTAAGGCCGTTTATATGAAGTGTGCCAAAAGATAAAACGTTTGTCCATTAGATTTTGGATACTGATTCCCAAAATGAAGTGAGGTTGTGGAAAACATCTTGTGGATACTGCAAGCACGAGAGTTTTCACACATCCGGTAAATCTGATATACAATACAAGCACACAAAACATGGACAAAACTCGGGTAATGGAAAAATCTAGCTCTTCATCCAACACAAAAACTATATTTAGCATAAAGAAAGAAGATAGACTGGATAAGCATGGGTTGCCACCCACGAAGCGCCTTGTTTTTGTTAACCGAGTCACAAGCTCGACTCGACCCCGAATTCATTGGTCCATGGGGGAGCAAGTGGAAGGTAAAATCATCATCGGACTTTCATTCAAGCGGTTTGGATAAACATTGATTATGAAAGTTCCCACTCGCTGCGATACATCTGGATAAAAAAGAATGATCAAAATGGAAATGGCCGGGTCAAAATGATATCTTCATTCCTGGTGGAGAGAAGATATGGAGGGACAACGGGATACGTGAGAAAAGCAAGAAAGATCCATACAACATAAGCGAAGAGAGAAGATTGGTCATCCTCTAATGGTACATTCACATTAGTCGTAGAAGCATTCTTACGAATCCCGAGGTCAATAGAAGTCAAATCTCCCAGATCGGGCTCAATCTTAAATTTGAAACATTCAAGTTTCGGAAGACATGAGGTGGGTGATGTTCACGGTGAACTCCTCATGATTAAAGTTACTCCTATCGGTAGGAGGAAATGATCATTCGAAAGATCAAGATAAACGAAATTCATATTGAGGAAATCACATGCTGTAGTGTATGCCACTAACTCTCTCTTTAAAAATGATCGTTATCACGTAGGAAAGCTTTATAATCCGGAAGAATATAACTCAGAATGAGTGTGGGACTGCACTACTAATCTCTCTTCTAGATTAAGCGAAAGTTTCAGTTGCGGGAAAGAATTATTCAAAGGTGTTAGTCTCCTCCAAGAAAAGATTAGGAAATGTAGAGGTAGACTTGATCACAACTTCGGAAGATGGAGTAGGATTATCTCTTAATGAATCGATCTTAGCAATAAGAAGATTGATATTCAACAATTTTTCACGAAGGATATCGTCTTTGATTGTTAAAAGAATATCATCATCAATCCTTCCAACTTCCGGGTCAACAACTAGCAACCCCTTAAGCTTGACGATCTCAACATCGGGGGTGTGCATCGACTAACTCGATATCTCACCGTAGGTAGAATCGTCATCACTCGAAGAGTATCATGTTGGAATTGACAACAATTCAGAGTGTTCATTGGAGCCATTAAGAGGGGTGGTTTTTCACAACAGAGGCCACATCACCATTTTGTCGGGGAATACCTTGGACTCACTTGGGATTGAGACATGTCTTAACACTTGACTTTATTACTTCGTCCGATTCTGTTTTGGAACTAGTGTCAAGACGCCTTGTCCCCCATACTTAGAGAGTTATCGGGTTCCTCGATTGGTAAAACGGGTGTGATTGCAATGATATTGTCTTCGTCATCATCGTAGCAAATGGGAATCTTCCAAGATCGATCTTTAGCCGCTTGCTCTTCCGCGATTCGCTTTTCTTCTTCCTTCTTTTGTATGGCTTGACCAACCAAATCACGTAAGGTTGTCATTTGTTCCATAAGCTTATTTTGAGAATTAAGAAGGTCATTTTGAGATTTGAAGATTGGATGATTGACGGTATATTGCGGGGGTTGAACTTGGTCAAAACCAAAAGAATTAGAATCATAGCAAGAATTTTGCTCATGATAATAGTCTTCATTCATTGGTTGACATTGGTAAGTTTCATGAGGTCCCCCGCAATTTTCACAACAAGGATATTGTTGTGGGAAACTCAGTGAAGTTTGTGGAAAATAATCAAAGTTTTGATTGAAACACAGGTCCTGATTGTAGACAAACGGGACTTGAGGCTGACAATCGTAACCGTAATGAGAATCGTTCCCACGTATCTCACAAGAGTATGGTACGTATTGTGGTTGTGGAGGATGGTTTGCAACACTTGGAGAATCGTTAGAAGAGTACGGAGTTGAAAAATTGCTTGGTGTTCCATGTCAACTTCACAATAAACACAAACTCCATCGTATTTCATTACACCACATTTTTGACATTGTACCAAAGAGTACATGGCTGTTGCAAGAAACTTTGCAAGTTTTGTAGGGGTCACCAATCTGGTTTGTTTTGGCCTGGTTCCGGATTTGAGATAATCGAAATTCTCGGGGGATCAATTCTAATCGTATTGAGCACTTTCCACTAAGGACTTACACGTGCATTGTCGACAAAGCTACCATTCCTAAACGTATACCGCATCTCGTGACTACAATGGTCAATGTGTAGTGTAGAGGACTTGGTGAGGAATTTTCACCGGGGTCCTGATTACCAACGAATGGCTCTTGAGGAGCATTAACAACGTTGGTATTGTCATCGGATGACTCGGAAGTATCTTGAAGGTCTTCGAAAAATTCATTTTCCACACAATATGTAAACAAATCTTCCTTAAATTTCTTTCGTAAAAGAGCACATCCTTGACAATACGGACCATCAACCGGGGTTCCACACCTTGCACACCTTGCACAATTTCGAGGGGGTTTAGGAACAAGAATCTTGTCTTCAAGACCCTTTTTTGAACAACAAAAGTCTGCAGTGTACAAAACTCCACAAGTCGAGCATTCTTTAATCGCGTAAATCGGATTCAAACGATAATCGAATGACGTCATAAGAATTAAACATAAAGATGGATAAGAAAAGAATTAAATGATACGAAGAAAAAGAAGATTATTTTTGGTTTTTCGAATTTTTTAAACAACATATTTTACAAACGGACAAAACGAGATAAGACAACTTAAACCTGATAATCAGCAAGCTTCACGGTAGCTCTTTGAAAGAAAAACTCACAAAGGAGCGGAGGAGAGGGATAGCGCGAAGCTTATTTCTCCTTTCGGGTCGTAGTTCGTTGGAACAACCCTCCTTATACCCCTCTTATAGTTTGTTTAACTTTCAAAGGTGAGCCGTACCTCGCAAGTGACACAAAAGGCAAGTTTTTGAATCTTTGGTTCGAGAATTTATTGATGATAATACTTTAGTGAAAGTATTATATAATTGATGAATTTTATTTCTCGATTAAGACAATGTTTTTATATTTTTGGTTTTTCTTGTTTTATAAATATATACTGAAAAATATTTTTGTATTTTTATATAAAAATAGAAGAGATATTCACAAATTCAAACACAATTTGTCAAACGTTACGATAATCGTTTCACAGCCTCCCCGGCAGCGGCGCCAAAAATTGATTCGTCAATAGTATATATATAATATATGAGCAAACAATCAACCAAATACCTTTAGCCAAGGTTTGGTTAAGAATTCACAAAATAAAATATATATGTAACCGGAAGTTTGATTTCCCGGGTCGTTATGTCCCAACGAGGTGTGCAATTGAAAATCGAGTGACGAATTGAAAATCGATGTTTGAATATGAAGGAATTGGATTATGAATTATATTCCTAAAACTACGGGAAAAACAAATTAGGCAAGAGAAACCCTAAAAATATAAACAAGAAAGAAGTTTACACAAAAAAAAGATAACGGGACCTAAAAACGTGAGCTAAAAACCTAAATTATTAAATTTTAATCCCTAAATGAAGTTTTCACTTTCAATGTGTTCTAAGTGACAAAAAACTAAGTTTTAAAAAAACTAGATCGAAAACGGAGTTAGTTAAGACAAAAAACGAGTCAAAACAAAAACGGAAACGAATCCCGTTCTTTAAAAACTGAAACTTTGCAAAAATGACCCTATGAAAACTTAAATATTTTTCCTAGAAACTATTTAAAAAGTGAAAAGTTTTTAAAAAATGACCTATGAAAAGTTTTATATTTTTTCCTACAAACTATAATGGACCAAATAAAATTTTCTAAAAAAGAAAAATTAATTTTTTTTTTGATAATTTTTAGTATTTTTTTATGAATTTTTAAAAACTTTTAAAAACTAATTAAATTGTAAAAATACTAAATGATTAAACGAAAATTCTGAAATTTTTACAAAAAATACTTTATACTATAAAAATCCTAAGAAAAATGAGAAACAAAAATTGCTTAATAAATAAGCCCCGAATAAGCTGTTTACAGCTTATAAGCTTATAGCCCAAAACGCACATAAATACCAAAGCCCTTAATCCTTTAAACTAACGAAAAAGAGGAGAGAGGAAGTGAGGAGGAAAGAAGAGAAAAGGGAGGGAGAAGGAGAAGGAAGGGGGGAAGAGTAGGGGAGGAACCCAAGGGCGCCTCGTATAAGTGTGTGTTATAAAGGGGTATCGTATCCGAGGGTACCCTTCCGGGTTCGAGCATGCACACCCGTTTCCCTTGTCTCCCCCCTTTATTTTTTTTGGAAAAAACCTTTGTGAAGCAAAGTTTGTTAAGCTCGTGGAGCTTAACCAACAACTTGTCACTACCACTTTTGGCTGAAAAGCCTCTAAAAAAAGCTGAAAAATCAGCTTAAAAATGACCAGTTTGCTTAAAGTTGCTTAAAGCTAGAAAAAACTAAGACATTTTGCTTATGGTCGTTTTAAGCTAAGATTTGGACAAAAAGCTAAAAGGACTATCTAAACCTAACCTAGATAAGCTATAAGAGCCTAAAAGCTAAAACTAATAAGCTAGGAAAAAGGGCTTAATGACAAAAGGCTTAAAACAAGCTTAAAAGGCTAAAATGGCTTAAGTTTTGGACAAATAAGCTAGAAAATGAGAAGTAAGGCAAAACAAAACTAATCAACTTTGATCCAAAATAAGCTATAGGAATCAAAAGAGCTTATTACATAAGCTGAATAAGACAAAGTGAAAAAATAAGCAATCCCTACACTAAACTAAGCTAAAAAAAAACAGTGAAAGTGCGGGGTGGGGGGTGGGGCCGAGGGGTAAAAAACGGAAAATAAATAAGTAAACGCCATGCAAGTAAAACCCTAATAGCAAGATCTTCCTAATAAGAGATATAACGTAAACCTAACACCGTAACACGTATAAAGGGTGTTAAATAATCAGTATCTCCTATTATCTTTGCGCCTCTGCTGCGGGGAGGGGGAGGAATGCGAGCCGGAAGGGAGGGGTCTTTGAGAGGAGAGGCGGGGAATAAAAGGCCTCCATCCACGAATCGTCTTCTCTTGTTGATGCTAAATCAGATATGATCGTCCCTTGGATAACTATTCGTCCTTCAATTGCCTTGGGTGGCGCACAGGTATACACTGAAAACTGTCAACATTTGAACTAGGGCTAACGAACCCATGCAAGTTAGGCCAGTATGAATCCTTAGGTAATCGACAAAATTGGACTATGACGACTAAGGATAATCAGATAAGTCGTACGATTTATGAAGAGGGGAGGGAGAGAGATTTCAACCCAATTAGGGTTAGGAGGAGTGTGTTAATTTTTTCTAGGGTGCCTTGGAATGTATATGCTACCAAGAAAAGTCCTGAAACAATTAGGAAACCTCCTAAACTTGTTTATCAAGTAAACAAGTTTGACAAAGATACAAAGAGCCCCTTGGGAGGGGTCGGCTGAATCCATGAAGGTTGAGTTTTCAGGTTATGTCTTTTGTTATTAATTACCCTCTAATAATAATCTCGGATGAATATTATATTTAGTAATACGTTTAATCATATCTTTTCACAACACATATTATACTTTAAATGAAAATACCATAACAGTTTCTTCCCAACGAGAAAACTATGATATTTTCATTTTCTCTTTATTGTTTTTTAGTGTAAAGGGTTACCCCGGTAAAGTATATTTCATTTTCTCTTAATCCATACGAATCATAACGTCAAGCTTTTCCTTTTCGCTTGCTTATTCTGTTTAGTACAACCGGTGTGACCCCTCGGCATTTCTGTGAAGGCTAGTTCGTAAAATGATGTTTGTTTGGTTTCGCATATCCTTTCATTCAACCACAAGAGTACAATACGTTCAACAGTCTATGACTATTTATTTTAACAGAATAAATTGTGACCAGTGGTCTTTGGAATGTTTTTATTTTAAGACAATTTATCTCACGTTGCTAAAACTAATGTTAAGTTTTATGACTCAAATTGTTCCCATATAATGTTTAATCACGTTTTATGTTTTTGTAAGAAAACTGATTTTGAGTATAAACTTATGTGTAACTTAGATCATTCTGACATTTTTAACTAGTTATATAAAACAAAGAATATCATATCCGTTTACATTTAGTATATTCACAAACCTCAGATTAACCATCAGATGCATCGAATCATATTCATTAAGAGTCCTCTTATACAAAATCCCCCTACACCCCCCCCCCTACAATACTACACTACCCAACACAAAGTACAAGCAATCGACCCTAAACCCCCCCATTAACCAATACACCTACCCAACTCCCCCCCCTACCCATAACCCCCCAAAATACCCCGACCCATACTCCCATACTCCCATAGCAAACTACATAGCCATACCAACATAAAAAATACCCACAACGACATACTAAACCATAACCCACATACTCCATACGCCCCCATAACCCCACTATTCCCCCAACCCACAAGAAACACATAGACACTGGCATATAACAAATCCGAAACTAAATTATTAATTCTACAACCCAAAACTAATAACTCGTGTATAATGGATTTTGGCTAAACAAACCACTTCATGTTTCTTGTTTAAGCTTTAACCTTAATTAACATCGTTTCCAAATATTAAATCATTTAATATTAATAGCAAATCCCCTTTGAAATGTTCCGTTTCATCAATTGTCCTCATTTTGAGATATCCTCAACTTTAGAATTTCAAAAAATACAACCTAGGAAAACTTGTGGTGATCTCCCAGGAGTATAGCAATATTCAAAGTTAATTTTAAGTATTAAAACAACCAATAAGTATGCGTAAATTCTTAAATCCTTGATTTAAAAGCTACAAATCTCCACTAATAAAAACCCACATGCATTAAGATTTGAAGAAGTTAGATTTTGGGTTAAATTTCTTGTGATTTTGATCGAAAAGGAGAGGTCACTAGTTGCTAGATAAAGTGTTATTGTGTGTGGTTGTGTTGAAAAAGGATATGGTTACTCGTCCGTACGGTCCAACCAGGGTCCACGCCCAAAATTTATGTTTATGTCGAATTAATATTGAATGTTATTACATGATATACTGGTTATTGCTAGATGAATTCAATTGCAAAAAATTGATCTTGAAAAATATTTTGAGTATGCGCATGTAAATGATAGTTTAGGTAACATGTTGTTTTATGATAGTTAAACAAGATGCATAGTTCGCAATTAATAAAACTGTGATTTGGTATGACATTGGGTTGACCAAGTTTGACCAAAAAACTAAGATTGACCGTGGCATGTCGAGAAATTTTTAAAATCTATTTTAGGCTTTTAATAATGATAAAGGATGTTTAAAAGTCCGTTTTGATATAAGGTGGGCCTTGTAACTCCTAAAAACGAACGTTTTACGGCCGAGTCAAGTTTGGTTATTTTTTTGTGTAAAAGTCACAACTAGCGTTTGACTGTATTGAAAGTCAAACTGCGTAAACTTTTGAATAAAGACTATAATGAGCAAAGGTTCGTAATGTTAGTTAAATTGAACGAAATATAAAGTTCGGATTATATTATCCCTACTATCGCAAGCTTTCTAAAAAAGGAAACATATGGAAAACGAGATATTATATGATTAAGTGCGTCAAGTGAATTGTTTTGCGTCGCACTAGTAGATTATATTAAATGATTGTATATACTGTAAATGTTATATAATCTATATAAAAATAAGATGCAAGATATGAATTATATTAAAATATTATACTTATAGTCCACGTACCGCCATATATGTATTATATAGGTCGCGGTTAAGACGTGAAGCAAGTTATGCTTGTTGAGTTGATTGATTTGGATCTTGATTAAGGTGAGTTCTGTTAGCCTCAAAAATATTGAGTCGAACGAGAAGTTCATTCATTTGGAATATTAGGTCTCGGTCATTTATATATTAAATATTGTAATAGGTTCTATAACTTGGATAGGAGCTCATTTAATTAATCTAACCTGTCCACGTGTATCTGGTGCAAAAGCCAAGTAAACCCGAGTCCGGCCCGTATAATTAATAAACGCATGAAAGCCTTTTGAGTTTGATACAAATATACCTCACCAAGGAAGTGTGAGGTTGGGTGGTTTCATTGTAATACTTTCTTTTTGCGAAGTAAATCCTCCCAATTCCCCCCCCCCCCACCTCTCTCACTTTCCTCTCATACATTCTCTTTCTCTACGAATCTTCGTCATCTCCCTTTAAAAAAAAACCTAATTTCTTGTTCATCAGAATGAGTGAGGTGATTACTTTGGTAACCGCCATTTTGGTATCATAGCCTCGGTAGATTGTGTTTGTTTTGTGTTAATAAGCTCAAATTAAGATTTTCGTGGCTTATTTACTTCATATAAGCTCATGGCATAATTTTTTAGGGGCTTATTGGTTTGTTTTGTTTATTTACTTCTAACTTCACTTGTTCCAAACCTTATTGTGTTTGATTTGTGCTTATAAGATCAAAACTTTGTGGCTTATTTTCATTTCATGGCTTATTTTTGCTAATAAGCTCACGGTTTCTTGGCTTATTTGGTTCATCTTATTTGGTTGGTGTTCTTGCTACTTAAACTCTCAAAAGCTTCGTCTTTTAAACCTTAACTTCAAACTAGTTGTTTAGTTTTCAAGTTTCGGCTTATTTTGAAGCTTATTTTGAGCTTATTTCGGCTTATTCAAGCTTATTTAGGAGCATAATTACGTGCTTATTGAGTTTTTGCTATTCTCTTTTTTGGTCTATAACCGTCAAACAAGATGGAACAATATCCACAATTTAGCCTACAAAAGGACAAGGACCACTGAACGTTTTGTTAGTTTCAAGTGGTCCAACGACCCGAAAGTGAGTCCTCAAAGCGGGAAACATGTATGTTTAGGCCAAGCGGAATATGCAGGTTATTCTAGAAGCGAAATAAGTATAAGTTTAGTGTAAGCGAAATATGCAGGTGAAAGTTCAAGAGAAATATTACTATTAACTAAAACGAAACTCTGCCAAACTTTTTGAAATTCAAGCGAAATATGTTCATTATGAGTTCAAGCGGAATAGGTTAAACAACAAGCGAAACATGCAGTATTGAGTCCAAGCGAAACATGTTCAACATCAAGCGAAATATGCAAGATTGAGCTCAAGCGAAATAAGTTTTAACTTCAAGCGAAATATGTAATAAACCAAGCGAAACATGCATTTCATTTTTCAAGCGAAATATGTATTGATCAAGCGAAATGTGCAGTTTTCTAATTAAGCGAAATATGCAATGTCTGTTTCAAGCGAAATATGTCAATTAACATTCACGGTTTTCTATTGATTTTGTAAAATTTCGCGAAAGACACAACTCTTTTCTCGATTTTAATCATAGACTTGTAAAATCTCGTGAACGTTTATTGCTTTCTTTTTACCACAACTTCAATCACAACACATCTACTTAAGATCCTACAATCATTATTCACTTCATAATTCTTCAATCATTCATCCATAGACAACTCCAATTGTAACTTCACAACTGACAGTCAAATGCATAACAACGTAATGGCAGCTGGTTCAAGGGATCGTCCACCAATGCTTGCAACGGAACGATATGCATAATGGCGAACACGGTTCTTACGATACATTGATACAAGACCAAATGGTGATACCGTACGAAAGTGCATTCTCAAAGGTCCTTATACTCCAACTATTGTCACAACACCAACTGTTCCTGCAACAAAGAATTCTCCAGCAATTCCTGAACAAACAACAATCAAGACAGTTCTGAATATGACTCCTGAAAACAGAGCTCATTTTGAATCAGAAAAAGAAGCGATTCATTTGATATTGACTGGAATTGGAGAAGAAATATGTCTCAACTGTTGATGCATGTCAGACATGCTCAAGAAATGTGGGAATCCATCGAAAGCATACAACAGTGAATCACACAATATGTCAAGATGTCAATACAAACTCGTTTGGGAGTTTGTCAATTCACCTCTCACGATGGGAAACAATAAAGTCTTACTACACAAGATTCTACAAGATGATGAATGAAATGATCAGAAACAATTTGACAGTTGCTACGATGCAAGTCAATGTTCAATTTCTTCAACAACTTCAACTAGAATGGTTAAGATTTGTAACAATTGTCAAGCAACAACACAAGTTGGATGAAGTTTCATATCACAAACTCTTTGACATTCTAAACCAAAAGAAGTTAATGAACTCTTGCTGAAAAATGGCCAAGAAAGCTAACCCATTTAGCACTTGTTGCTAACTATGTAATGCTCAAACACTCAAGCACATTTAATCTATCAATCATCAAAACCCACAAATCTATCATATGCGCCAACGCACAAAAGCTTCACTTCCACCTAATGCTCATCACGTAAACTGATACAAAGGCATAAGGAGAATAAGCCAAACCAATCACACCACCATCTGAGTCAGCTTCTGAAGAAGACAGTGATCCTGAACAAGCTCAGAGGGATAAAGACATTCTAGAAAAATTTGGCTCTCATTGCAAAGTACTTCAAGAAAATCTACACAAACCACCAACAACAACCTCAAGAACTTCCTCAATAAAGATGGATAAGAAAAGAATTAAATGATACGAAGAAAAAGAAGATTATTTTTGGTTTTTCCATTAATTCACAATTTATTTTAACGGACAAAATGATAAGACAACTTAAACCTGATAATCAGCAAGCTTCACGGTAGCTCTTCGAAAGAAAAACTCACAAAGGAGCGGAGGAGAGGGATAGCGCGAAGCTTATTTCTCCTTTCGGGTTGTAGTTCGTTGGAACAACCCTCCTTATACCCCTCTTATAGTTTGTTTAACTTTCAAAGGTGAGCCGTACCTCGCAAGTGACACAAAAGGCAAGTTTTTAAATCTTTTGTTCGAGTTGGGAACCAACAAGTTCACCGGAATTTATTATGATAATACCTCGATTGAGAATATTATATTTTGGTATTTTTACCAATTTGTGAATTTTATTTCTTTTTTTATGGACAATGTTTTTATATATTTTTTTTTTGGTTTTTCTTTTGCTTTTATATGATAATTATACTAATAAAAGAAAATGAAAAATATTTTTGTATTTTTTATGTTTTTATAAAAATAGAAGAAAATATTCACAAATTCAAACACAAATAGTCAAACGTAACGATAATCGTTTCACAGCCTCCCCGGCAACGGCGCCAAAAATTGATCCGTCCAAACTACACCTTAAAATATATATAATATATAATAAAATATAAAATATATATAGTAAGAATAGTCTAAAAAGCCCGGGGGAAAAAAAGTCATAAAACCGAGAAGAGTATAGAATGTTCCCCCGACGGTCGTTTATATATCCCCAACGAGGCTGGACTGGAGAAAACGATACATTCCGAAAAATTGGAGTTTGAATGAGAAAAATGATTTGAGAGTGTGGAAAGTTAGATTAAACAATAACAAACAAAAACGTTTAAGAAAAACCTAGAAATTATGAAATTAAGCTAGAAAACGAAAGCACGGGCCCCGAACTAAGGGGGAAAAACCTAAAATCTTTAAAATTAACCCTACGAAGAAATTTTTACTTCTAAACTACTCTAGGAACAAAATAACGAAGTATAAAAATGACTAGACCGAAAACGGAGTTCGTTTGAAAACCCAAAAACGAGTCTAACGACAAAAAACCGCACGCCGGACCCGTTCTTTAAAAGAAGAAAAGTTGTAAAAATGACTTTACGAAAACTTTAAAATTTTCCCTACAAACTGTATGACAAAATAAAATTTTTTAAAAAAGAAAAATATTTTTTTGATAATTTTTGTATTTTTTATGAATTTTTAAAAGTTTAAACTAAATTAAATTATAAAAAATATTAAATGACTACGAAAAATTCTGAAAATTTTTAACCAAAAATTCTAGACACTAATAAACATCCTACGAAAAATAAAAAGCTAAAAATTTGCTTTATAAATAATCCCTCAATAAGATGTTGGCACTATAAGCTTACAAGCTCAAAACACCCTTAAATACCAAGGCCCTTGGGACTATAACGAAAAAGTCCCAAGGGCGCAGCGGTATGAGTGTGTAAAAAGGGGGACTGTATCGAGGGGTACTGGGTTCGAGTCTTGCTCACCCGGTCCCCTTGTCTTTCCCTCTTTTTTTTTTGAAAAACTTTGTGAAGCAAAGTTGTTAAGCTCGTGGAGCTTAACAACTTTGTCAACTACGACTTTTTATTTTAATAAAAGGCTTTAAATAAGCGTTAAAAATAATCTAAAAATGACAGAATAGCTAAAACAGAAAAAGCTTAAAGCTAAAATTTACTAAAGTCTTTGGGCACTTGTGAACAAATAAGCTAAGTCTTGGACTAAAAGCTAAAATGGGCTTAATCTAAGTTATCCTAAATAAGCACTTAAGTGCTTAAAAGCTAAAACTAATAAGCTGGAGAAAAGGGCTTAAATGGACAGAAGCTGAAACAAGCTTAAGAGGCAAAAAGAGCTAAACTTGGCACTTAATTAAACTAAGAGAAAGGGTAATGAGCACAACAACTTATCAATCTATCTAAATAAGCTATTTAGAACACAAGTGAGCTTATGAAATAAGCTGAATAAGCTAAGAGTAAAAATAAGCAATCCCTACACTAAACTTGAGCAAAACAGTCAAAAGGGCTCATTTGAGCTCTAAAATAAGCTATCTAGAAAGCTTTTTAAAGGCTGAAACTGAAGGGGCTTATATAAGAGCTTATAGGCTCTCAAAATAAGCCAAGAAATTGGGCTTAAGTACACTATAAGCTTAGGAAAAGGAAGCTTAAAGTCTCCCCTTTGCACCAGGGGAGATTAAAGCTAAAATCAAGGGCTTATTTGACAGCTTTTTAAAAGCTGTCAAATAAGCTCTAAATAAGAAAATAAAGCCTTAAAACAGATAAGACTCTAGGTCATGGACTTGTGCACCATTTTGAACCTTTAAGAACCATTAAAAACTGCTGAATTTTGACAGTGAAAAAGGCTTCTTGGATTTTAAAATTTTGACACTTAAAATCCTTGATGGTTTTGACTTAACAAGTCAAATGACCCAAGGTGTTTGTCACAGCTTGTTTTGACACACAAATCTCACACTTTTTGAAACCTTAACTCAAAATCCAAGTGCTTATCTAAATAAGCACTTGTGGCTTTTTTAAAAATCCCACAGTTAAAAAGATGGTTTAGAAAACTTTTGGAAAACAATTTTAAAGCTTGAAAACTTTTAAATAAGCTTAAAACTTAAGCTAAATCTAGCTAAATGGCCATAACACCACATGCACAGAAAAAAGCCATTTTTGACCCTTTTCCAAGTTTAACTCCAAACACCCCTTAAAAAATTATGTCTAAACTAATTGGGTATGAAAAAAACTATTTTAAACTAAAGCTGTTAAAACCTTTTAGGCTACTCCTTAACTTAAAATCTCACATATTAAAACTAATTGACCACTAAAAACAACAGCTTATTAGGAAAAATAAGCTACTTTGTCAGCTAGCCAATTATACTACATGACAGAATCTAAAGAAAATTACAACTAAATGGAGTCCAACTATAATCAACTGAAAATTCTTGAATATCTAACTAACTAAATAGCTTTGAACAGAATTAGACCGGTGAGGGAGTATATTGAGAGGTAGCGAGCGAAGGGAAGAGAAGTATACAAAGACCCGGCAAGAAGTGTGGAGGGGGGGAAATTTCAAAAGAGTAAGCTACATGAATTAAGCTAAGTAAATGCTAAAATCTAAAACATGAAATTAAACCTGTTAATGTAGTCTCAGTCACAAGTCACTCTATCTGATTGAGTGACTTAAAAGCTATACCTAAGTGGTCACCTTGCCTTTATACTGAGCTTTAAAAGCTCAATAAGTTTTTAAAAGCTTATTACTCCAAGTAGCCATCCAAAACTTATCAAACCTGAACTAATTAAAAGTGTTGACAACTAATGGACAAAGATAGTATTCAAAAGCTCTTATAGCAACTTTGTGACTACTTGAACGTAAAGGAAATTGAAAAAATAGCTAAAAACAGCTTATTACCAAGCTTATTAGCTAAAAACTGACGCTTTAATACTTGAAAATTTTAACACAAACACAATTAATCTTGCTTTATTAATGAATAAGGAAGAGTACAAGAGTAGTAACAAAACATTAAAGTAAAAGTGAAAGGATTTTAAAACGCATGAAATAGTATAAAATACTAATTTGGAAAAATTAACAAGGAGAAATTGCCAAAAACTCTAAAAAACTACTAACTAAAAAACGACTATGAGCCTTAATGGCTTTACAATGCTTTATATATTAAAAACGACTAGGGTTCTTCTTGGAATTCGGTCTCCATGCTGATGTGCTTGTTTGTAGACACACAAACGGGGTGTGTTTGTTGTGAGAGTGCAAAGTCACAATGAATCTCAGCCCTCCATTCGCCTTTGTGCCTAAGAAAGCTTATATCGACCATTGATGAAAATTGGTGGAGTTTTTGGGGATGGCCAACAGGCAAATATGGTAACTGTAACTGGGAAGGTTTAGTAGGATGGGGGTGGGATTGTTAAACACCCTAGTCTAATTGGTAAAAAGAGATTTGATTGTGTTGGGGATAGGAAAGGTTTATAGGCCTTAGGGTTTTGGTTTGGCAAAAAGCGGGAAAAGGAGTTTGAGAGGACAGAGTGGAGTTTGGCCATTTGGTAATAATTGGCACCCTCATGGTGTTTTGCTTTGATTGCACCCCCTTAACTGCGTCGCTTTAGTTAAGTTATAACTTTTGAGGGCTGCCAACTTTTTGGCCCCTCAAAGTTATAGCCTCAGTTGTGCAAAGTTAGGGGATTTGGCAATATAACCCCCCAAGGGTTATATTGCCCATTGCAGTACACGTCCTTGTCTTTATAAGATTCTGCCAATTGGCAGTTTTACCCCCTGTGGTTTAACTTTGCCAAATGCTGAATCACCCTTCCCTCATTTCCTTTTTTTTTTCTCTTTAAATAAGTTTAGGGACTTAACAAGTTTAGTCCTTAAACTTATTTTTCTTGACTTTTGGCTTCGAGGTTGACTTGGGTTGACTTGGGTTGACTTTCTGTTGACTTTTTACACTTGGGCTTGGACTTTGACTTTGTCTTTTTCCTGCTTTTCCATTCCGAGTCCGGTTTTGGGTGTTTGGGCTCGTATTTTTCGTCATTTTCATAAAATTAGCCGTTTTTCCTGCACAATACAATTAGCAAAACAAGCGTATATTTGGCATTTTAAGTCCGTTTTTGGTTATTTTAGCTCGTTTTTAAAGGTAAAAGGTATGTGTAATTAAGCACATACCAGACTACAAATAAAACAAATGGAAGATGGTATTTTCTTTAATCAATCTAAATAAATTAAAGAAATTCTTAAGAAATTTGGCTTAGAAGAATCTAAACCAATGAAAACCCCTATGTCTTCGATACAAACTCACAAAAGACAAGAGTGTGAGTCTATATAGTAACCAAGTATCGGGCATGATAGTATTTTTATTGATACCTAACGGCAAGTAGGCCCCGACTATCATGTTTAGGTCTGCCTGTGGTGCCCGGCTTCCAAGAGGCTCCTAAAACCTCTCACCTTGAAGCGGTTAAACGTATCTTTGATACATTAAAGGCACTACGCACTTAGGATTATGGTATCCTAAGGGACCGTCATAGAAAGGCTGTAGTAATCCTGCCGACATCTGAATCATGCGGGAGATTATGTGTGATCGAAGAGAACTTTAGCGGTATTTGTACGTTTCGTGGATGTTGTTTAAAAAACTCTTTGGTTCTCGAAGAAACTAACTGCTCTTGCTATATCCACTACCGAAGCCGAATACGTAAGCGCTGGAATGGCATGTCAACAAGCACTATGGATGAAGCAAGCTCTTATCGACTACGACGTTCGACCTCGACAACGTCACGTATCATGTACACAATAAATGCGCGATGACCTTACCAAAACCCGTGCAACAAATTCTCGAACCAAACACTCGAATAATTCGTTACCACTTTCCTCGTGATAGTGTCATAGAAAGGACATATCTCAATCGAAAAAGTGTCGTCCATCGACAACATCGCCGACATTCTTACAAAACCCCTTAAACGTGAATCGTTTAACTATCTACTCTTGGTTAGGAATGATGGAACACATCCATAAAACATACTAGTTCCGCGATCTCTTCTTCAGTCTCAATTACTAGTCCAGTGTTCCATTCCGTGTCGAGACAACGATAAATACTTCATCATCCGAAGTACTTTAAGCATTCTTAATTCACGAAATGCAAATTAAAATGTCTCTCCTACTTGTAAAATTTTTGTCAAAAACTGAGTTCAAAACCCATCACTGAGGGCGGCCCCCTAATATATTTGGGACCTCCAGGACAATATAGGACCGCCAATAGCAGAATCCCATACTTTACACTTAATTAGAATTTTCAATTCACAAAACCAAACATACCCTTTACCTGCTGCAAGTGACGAAAACGAACAAAGACACACAAAAACTCAAAATCAACCACTAAAACTATAATTGAAGATCAACTCAACACATATAATCATTCACAACATCTTAGAGATCATCAATTGTAAGTCATTTCATCTATTTTCTTTCAATTTGAGTCTAGGGTTCATGATGAACACCAAAAATTGAAATTGAGGATTTTTCATTTTTCTTTCAATTTTGTACAATTAAGACTACTAGGATATAATGTATAACTAATATGCTTCCTGTAGACATAGGATTTGCATACATTAGTGAATTTGTTAAAAAATTGATTTTGAACCAAAACCTTAATTTCATTTTCAAATCACTCACGTTAGGAATATATTGAAATTGTGGTTATGCATTGTCAATACAACTTAAAAACGTTTTCAAACACATGCATAATGATCTCATAAACAAATTTCTAGATACATAATTCATATGTATTTTTCTACTTGTTTGGATGAGCAAAATCAAATTAAGGAGCGTTTGGGTTAACTCTTAGATTTTTATCTCTAGGGAGTCGATTTAATCCGTTACTCCACACTTTGTTACATCTAGGCACACACTAGCATCGAACTCAAATATAAACACCATATGTAAGATATTAAAGTGTGATTTGATTGTTTTATTTTAGGTAACAATGCCTCCAATTACCTCACTAGATCATCAAAAGACCCAAAACTACATTCCACTCATATCAAATGAATTTAATCAACCCTTATGAAACACAATTAAAAATCTTGAAAATGATACTTTCATGAGGGTAGGGTTGTAAGTCAAAACTTTGAAAACATTAGTCATATCCGTTTTGTTCTCGAGTTCTATAGCCAACTAACTTTTGATTATAACTACACGGGTCATTTTGTGGTCAAATTTGTTATACAAAGTAAGTCATTCTCCCTCACTCTTGAGGAATTCAGTCAAATCTTAAAAATATCGTTCAAAGGTCATGTGTCACACATCGACATGTGGTCACTCGACTACTTGTCAATAAGTGTTCCTAGTAAAGGTCGTTATAAAACCACTCCTCCATCTCTAAGTGTCATCAAGTCTTTCATTAAAATTCCTAGACAAGGTCAAGTCACTCGTACTAAAAACAAGAAAACCATTGTCGTCGACAAAAACAAAATCTTAACTCGTGAAATTCAACCTCATATGAAACCATGGGTTGATATCATTCGTGAAAATGCCATTTTTGTAGGAGGTGATAAGGATCATGTCTGTTGATAAAATATAATGCCTAAAAACATTACTAATATTTTTTCACATCCTTACGTTTTGATAATCACAAAATATAAAAAGGTTCCACGTAAAATTAAACGTAAACAAGTAATTAGTAGTAAATTCTCATTTCAAAAAATACATCACTTAAAGGTATGAAAAAATAAATGCTTAATGCATTTTATGATCAAAGGAAATTTTTATTGAACCTCACACTTTTATAAAATGTTGTAAACATTTGTATAACATTACAAAAAAATTTCTACAATTAAATTTGCCAAATGCATCAGCAACAATAGTCAAAGCTTTTGTTGCTATGCACTTTTCTAGTTTCTTTTTAGGATTCATAATTAGAAGTTAGGGTTTAGAATTAAGTATTTTAGTAGATTTCCATTAGTTTTACAAGATTAATCTCTTAGATTTCATTTTAAGTTCTCAACTCTAGCTTATATTTCCTGCAAAAGTAGCATGACAGCAGCAGTTTAGATTCTAGTCTATGTTCTTGTGATTTTCATTTTTAGTTGGAATTTTTAGAAACCTTTTACCTAGGTTAATTCAGGGTAGTTAGGGTAGCTTATTGTCAAAATTTCAGCTTGTAAGGTTTAGAAATAAGCTGTGAAGCTTATTAAGAAAAGGCTTATTTCAGTTTTAAGAAAAACTAGCACTTTTTCATCTCAATTTTCTTATAATCTTTGTTAAGACTTAGCTTATTTTTCTATAGATACTTTTAGTGCACATCTTAAGCTACAATAAGCTTCTTCTGTTTCTCAGTTTCACCTAGAAATAAGCTAGTTAGAAACCAAAATCCAAAAAGCTCTTTAAACCCTTAGTTTCTGTGACAGAATCTAGAGAGCTTATTTTCTAGCTTATTCTGTTGTCAAAAGTTCAAGTTGCCTTTATTAATGTTGTAGAGTATAAGCTGTTCTTCAACTTTGTAGTTTTGAGTTTTTTCTGAAAAGCTCTTTTTAATAAGCCAAAAATAAGCCAATAGCGTAGGGTTTGTTTTGCAATTTTTTCATAGTGTAGGGTTAACCGTTTACCTAGTAGTGTAAATTTTCTATAGTTTGCCCGCCTACCCTTAAGTTTAGTTCTTTACAGTTTCTACCCTAGAGTATACCAAAAAAAAAAGAGAAGGGAAGACAAGGGACCCGGGTGAGCAAGACTCGAACCCGGGACCCCTCGATACATCCCCTCCCTTTTATAACATCACTTACCACTGCGCCCTTGGGTCTTTTTCGTTAAAGACTCAAGGGCATTGATACTTATATGCATTTTAGCTTTATAAGCTAATAAGCTGTCCAAGCTTATTTTCGGGCTTATTTGTTAAGCTGTGTGGTGTTTGGTATTTTTCGTAGGACCTTTATAGTGTAAAGTATTTTTAGAAAATTTTTCAGAATTTTTTGTAATCGTTTAATATTTTTTATAATTTAATTTAGTTAAAAGTTTATTTAATTCATAATAAATACAAAAATTATCAAAAAAATATTTTGCTTTTTTAGAAAATTTTCTTTTGTCATCTAGTTTGTAGGAAAAATATAAAAGTTTTCGTAGGGTCATTTTTATAACTTTTCATCGTTTAAAGAACGTCCTGGGATACGGGGATTTTGTTTGACTCGTTTTTTGGGATCAAACCGAACTCCTGTTTTCGGTCTAGTCTTTTTCATTCTTCGTCTATTTGATACATAGAGTTGTTTAGACTGCGGAAAATTTCTTCGTAGTACTAGCTTATTTTTAATTGATTTTAGGTTTTCCCCTTTGTTCGGGCATTCGGGCCTTCGTTTTCTAGTTTAATTTCGTAATTTCTAGGTTTTTCTTAAACGTTTTAGTCCGTTATTATCTAATTTGACTTTTTCAACTTCCCAAACTCATTCCTTCCTTCAAACTCAAATCTTCGATCGTATCGATTTACCATTCCAGCCTCGTTGGGGATTTACGACCCGGGAACATTCTATACTACTTCTCGGTATCATTGATTCTGCTTTTAGACTATTCTTTCTTTTCGTGTCGAGATCACTTAAAAGCTTGTAAAAATAAACCTGTAAAATACTCCCCAAAGTTACTTAGCATTTTTATTCACTTTAAAAATACTTTTTCCAATAACTTAGAGTATTTACTCGACATATTTTCACTTTAAACCCTTAAAAACTCATTTGGACATTAACGGAGGTGTCAGGACTCATTTTTTAGCATTTCTCAAAATTCACGGGTCAAACCACCCGGAATACAAATAACATAATAATACCATCCAAAAAGGGATTATTAATCACAATAAACCATAAATCACCACAATTCTCATATAATCACCACCATTAACACGATATAATATCTGAATAAATTGACAAACGTCAAATAGTCAAAGGACTAAAAATGGAATATTCATAACACAAAAAGGGCAAGGGTTACAAAGGACACAATAAAACTCTTAAAGTGTCAAATGTTTTGATTTATATCAAACACTTTGATTGATTTTCAATGGTTTTATGGTTTTGATCATTATACCCAACAACCAACTGATTCACAACGTTGATGAAGTCATAAGGTGGTTAAGGTTAGGTACAAGTCTTATGATACAACTAGAACTGGAGGGATCTACCCAAGGACATTCTATAGTTAGAAATAGCAGTCCTTAGGTATGATATGGAATTGAATGAAAATATAGGAATAATGTTGACTAAGGCATGAGTTAACACTGGAACAATCATAACAAGGTGCTAGTAATGACGTCTTGGTAAACATTGAAGGGGTTGAGGAATGAAAAATAAATGTAAAGGATAAATGGTGAAAATAAAGAAGCCCTCCATTAACATTAAGCAAAAACTGGGTCAATACATATGCTATCAGAAGCACAAAGATGTCTGGTATTGAAGATAGTCATCATGGACCCAGTGATGCAATGCACAACCCTTCCTAGCCACTCAAGGTCTCTCAAAAGATTCTTGTTTCATTTCTCACGAAGATAAACATGTTATCTATCGACTTTCTCACTCTGAGTTAGTTGGTATTGAAAAGGTGGCAGTTAGCTTCAGCCTCCGATCACTAAAACAAAAATGCACTTATTGAGTCTAGAGCCAAAAGAGATTTATATAAATCTCATTAGGACATAATTCCAAAATACACTTGTTGTTCACAAACAAAGAAAAAAAATGATATCTAAGAGTCCTACGCATTATCATTGTGATCTTGCCAGAACATTCAGAGTGATGCTCTTTAGCATTTTACAATGACGAATGGAAATCTTTCTAGTGTCAACATCAAACAGCACTGCGGTAGATGACTTGCGAGATTCCGTATGAATCAAGCTTGTGTCAAGTGGAAATCAATTTTGGTCCAGTCTATGAATTAACGACTCAATCAGTCAGATAGTAACTAACTGATTCACTCTTATCGTGATGTCTGCTTTGAGACGTTCCGATAATAAGAACAAGCAAGTACGATGAATCTAATGCATCTGCGTGAGAGGATCCAACACTTTAAGTTGGAAATCATGTCAAGGAGGTTCTTCTAAATTGAACCTACCTAATTACAGGTTGGCTGGTATGTGCTTAATTACACATACCTTTTGCCTTTAAAAACGAGCTTAAATAACCAAAAACGGACTTAAAATGCCAAATATACGCTTGTTTTGCTAATTGTATTGTGCAGGAACGGATAACTAAGAAAAGGATGAAAAACAAAGCCAAAACGACAAAACCGGACTCGGAATGGAAAAGACTGTGAAAGACAAAGCCAAATCAAAGCCGAAAAGTCAATCAAGTCAAAAAGTCAACAGAAAAGTCAACTGGTCAAAGTCAAAGTCAACACCGACACGGTCAAGTCAAAAGAAAGTCAAAGAAGAAAAAAAATACAACTCCAGGGACTGAAATTGCCAATTCAAAAGGTTGTATATCATGGTGGAAAACTACAAGGGCTGAAATTACAATTCAATAGAAGTATAACTTGAGGGGGTTAATCTGCCAACCCCCTAAAAGTTATAATACACAAGGACCACCTATGTAACTAACTTATATGGGTTGGAGGACCAAATCTGCCAAGTTTCCAAATCTTTAACACCACAAGGACCAACCTTGCAAAGCCTTTATTAACTTTGAAGGACCAAAGCTGTCAAAACCCCGAACCTTTGCCCTGTCACTCTTCTTTTTGTATAACCAGCTTTTCCCGCCCTTTTTCCCCCACAACCAAACTCACGGGTTTGCCTTCCTCCTTTTACCCTGCACCTCAAAAACCCCATGGTCAAACCTCTCCCCCCTCCTCCACTTAAACCCTAATCCCATTTGGCAATCCCACAATCCCCCAAGCCTAATCCAACGGCTATGATTGATAAGATTGAAGGGTCAAGATCGCTTTGGGCTGTTTACTCACACAACAAACACAAAGACACATCTATAAAAGAAGAAGAAGACGTAGTAGGAGAGGAGTTGTTTTTATTTTCAATTTTTAGTTTGTATTTTGTCGAATTTAAGCTTTTTCTTTCAAAGTTTTTAGCAATTAGCTTTTAAGCACTTGTACTCTCTTCCTTTTTTCTTGTACTTCATCATTTTAGCAATAACATTCAGTTTACAAGCTTCTTGTGTTCTTTGATTTCAATTTGAAGTTGTTTTCATCAAATAAGCTCTAAATAAGCTCATTTGAGCTTATTACTGTTCATAAGCTCAAATTCAGTCAAATATTGTTTATATTCATTCCTTTACTAATTTTCATCAATTTGAATCAAGAGAATGATTACTTAAGGATTTGTGTTCAATTTTGGAAGCAACAAGGTAAATAAGCACTTACTAGCTTATTGAGCTTAAAGCTCGGGTTTAGAGGCAAGGTGCCATTTAGGATCACCTAGACTCTACTCTTGGATGTCTAGGTGAAGAAGATTCCACAATTTCAGGTTGTACTCTCTAAAATTCAATTTAGCTTAATCATAGCTTAACTCAATTAGCTTATTTCCTTATTTTTCTTTGTGCCTAATCCTGTTTAGATTTGTTGAATTAGTTTTAATATGCATTTGTTTTAAATTTCTTGTAGCTAGGATTCATCTAGTTCACCTAATCTTCATTTCTGTCATAGTTAGTATCATAGCTTAATAGAGTAACTAGCTTCTTTATAAACATAAGCTAAGCATTTTAGTTTAAAAATAGCTTAAGTAGGTCATTTCAAGTAAAAGTGGATAAAAGGCTTAAGCTGTTTTAGCTTTTAGACAGATTTTAAGCTCAATCTAGTTTTGACAGCATTAGTAAAGGGGTGTTTGGATTTAGCCTTATTTGACTCTTTAAGTCAACATCACCTTGTCAAAACTTTTCATTCAGTTGAGTTAGGGTATAATTGCAAGAGATAAACAGGTTTCAAAAGTTAGTGAGTAAAATTCAAAATTTTAGAGCTTAATAAGCTTCTTTTGCACCAGGGCAGTTTACTAGTTTAATTAGTTTAAGTGTTTAGAGGTTCAAGGTATTCTAGTGTTAAAATTTAGATAAAGCATAGTTAGATGAACTTGGTAAATGAGTATATGAGTTTTAGGAAAAGAGATTTGACCTGCATTTCACCTTAAGTCATTTGCATCAGCAAATGACAGTTTAAACTGCTGTTTGTTTTACATTTTCTAGCATTTCATTTAGCTTTAGAAATTAGTAGTTAAAGTTTGAAATTGAGCATTGTTGATAATACTCTACTAGCTTAATCTAGATAAGTCTTTAAGTTTCATTTTAAGCTTTTAAGTTTAGCTTATTTTTCTTGCAAAAGGTAGTGTAGCAGTTCATTAGAGTTTAGCCTATTTTCTTATTAGTTCCTTATTTCTAGTTGAAATTTTTAGAAATCTTCTATCTAGGTTAGTTTAATAACCTTAGCATAGCTTATTGATAGAATCTTAGCTATTAAGGTTTAGAAATAAGCTTTTTAGCTTATTAGGAAAAGTTTAAATTTAGTCATAAGCTGAACTTACACTTTGTGCAAGCAAATTTCTCTTTTACCTTGTTTACTTGTAGCTTATTACATTTTAGATATCTTTAGTATACATCTCAAGTATCAAGCAGCATCTTTTAGTTTTCAATTTCATGTAGAAATAAGCTAGTTATAAGCCAAAATCTTAAAAAGCTCTTAAATCACTACTTTCTGTAACAGGATTTAAAAAGCTTATTTTCTAGCTTATTCTTTTGTCAAAAGTTGAAAGTGCTTTCATTAATGTTGTAGAGAATAAGCCCCTTAGCAACTTTCATGTTTTAAGTTTTTGCTAATTCTCACTTTTTAATAAGCTAAAAATAAGCCATGTCGCAAGGTCTGTTTTGTACATTGTCCATAGTTTAGGGTTACCCGTTTTCATACAAGTGTAAATTCACAATAGTTAGCCCGCCTACCCTTTAGTTTCGTTTTTTACAATTTCTACCCTAGAGTTTTCGAAAAATAAAAAAAAGGGGGAAAGACAAGAGGTCCGGGTGAGCAAGACTCGAACCCGTGACCTCTCGATACAAACCCCCTTTATAACACACTCTTACCACTGCGCCCTTGGGTCTTTTTCGTTAAAGACTCAAGGGCATTAGTATTTAAGGGTGTTTTAGCTCTATAAGCTAATAAGCTGTAACAGCTTATTCGGGGCTTATTCATTAAGCAAACTTTGTGTTTTTTATTTTTCGTGGGATTGTCATAGGGTCTAGTATTTTTTGTAAATTTTTCAGAATTTTTCGAAATCATTTAATATTTTTTATAATTTAATTTCGTTAAAAGCTTAATTAATTCATAAAAAATACAAAAATTATCAAAAAAATATTTTGCTTTTTTAGAAAATTTTCTTTTGTCATATAGTTTGTAGGAAAAATATAAAAATTTTCGTAGGGTCATTTTTACAATTTTTTACTTTTTAAAGAACGGTCCGGGTGCGGGATTTTGTTTTGACTCGTTTTTGGGTCAAACGAACTCCGTTTTCGGTCTAGTCTTTTTCATTCTTCGTTATTTGTCCCGTAGAGTAGTTTAGAAGTGAAAAATTTCTCGAAGGGATTATTTTAAAGATTTTAGGTTTTTCCCCCTTAGTTCGGGATTCGTGCTTCCGTTTTTCAGCTTAATTTCGTAATTTTTAGGTTTTTCTTAAACGTTTTTGTTTGTTATTGTTTAATTTGACTTTTTCACTCTCTCAATTCAATTCTCTCCTTCAAACTCAAATCTTCGACTGTTTCGATCTTCCATTCCAGCCTCGTTGGGGATAAACGACCCGGGAACACTCTATACTACTTCTCGGTTTCATTGATTGTTGTTTTTAGACTTATATATATTTTATATTTTATTATATATTATATATATGGTGTAAAAAACCAATCAATTTTTGGCGCCGTTGCCGGGGAGGCTGTGATACCGACTATCGTTGCTGTTGAGCATTTGTGTTTGAATCTGTGCATATTATCTATAAAAAAAAAACCAAAAATATAAAAACATTGTCCATAAAAAGAAATAAAATTCACAAATTGGTAAAATACCAAAATATAATATTCTCAACAGAGGTATTATCATAATAACTTCCGGTGAACTTGTTGGTTCCCAACTCGAACAAAAGATTTAAAAACTTGCCTTTTGTGTCACTTGCGAGGTACGGCTCACCTTTGAAAGTTAAACAAACTATAAGAGGGGTATAAGGAGGGTTGTTCCAACGAACTACAACCCGAAAGGAGAAATAAGCTTCGCGCTATCCCTCTCCTCCGCTCCTTTGTGAGTTTTTCTTTCGAAGAGCTACCGTGAAGCTTGCTGATTATCAGGTAAGTTTGCTTTATCTCATTCGTTCGTTAAAAAATATTGTGAATACTGGAAAGACCAAAAATAATCTTTCTTTTTCTTAGTATCAATTAATTCTTTCTATCCAACTTATAATGTTTAATTCTTATGACGTCATTCGATTATCGTTTGAATCCGATTTACGCGATTAAAGAATGCGCGACTTGTGGAGTTGTGTACACTGCAGACTTTTGTTGTTCAAAAAAGGGTCTTGAAGACAAGATTCTTGTTCCTAAACCCCCTCGAAATTGTGCAAGGTGTGCAAGGTGTGGAACCCCGGTTGATGGTCCGTATTGTCAAGGATGTGCTCTTTTACGAAAGAAATTTAAGGAAGATTTGTTTACATATTATGTGGAAAATGAATTTTTCGAAGACCTTCAAGACACTTCCGAATCATCCGATGACAATACCAACGTTGTTAATGCTCCTCAAGAGCCATTCGTTGGAAATCAGGACCCCGGTGAAAATTCCTCACCAAGTCCTCCACACATTGACCATTGTTGTCACGAGTGCGGTGATTCGTTAGAAGGAATCTTTTGTCGAAAATGCACGTGTAAGTCTTGTGGGGAAGGTGCTCATTATGGTTATAATTGTCCTCCGAAGGTTCCGATTATCTCCAATCCGGAACTACCTAACAATCAAACCGTTGATGAGCTCCCACAAAGTTTGCAACAACAATGTCTTCTTGGCACATGCCAAAGATGTGGTTGTAATGAATACAATGGAGTTTGTTTTTACTGTAAAGTTGGAAATGGAACACAAATCAATATTTCAACTCCATACTTTTCTAACGATTCTCCAAGTGTTGCAAACCATCCTCCACAACCACAATACGTACCATACTCTTGTGAGATACGTGGGAACGATTCTCATTACGGTTACGATTGTCAGCCTCAAGTCCCGTTTGTCTACAATCAGGACCTGTGTTTCAATCAAAACTTTGATTATTTTCCACAAACTTCACCGAGTTTTCCACAACAATATCTTTGTTGTGAAAATTGCGGGGGTCCTCATGAAACCTTCCAATGTCAACCAATGAATGAAGACTATTATCATGAGCAAAATTCTTGCTATGATTCAAATTCTTTTGGTTTTGACCAAGTTCAACCCCCGCAATATACCGTCAATCATCCAATCTTCAATTCCCAAAATGAGCTTCTCAATTCTCAAAATAAGCTTATGGAACAAATGACAACCTTACGTGATTTGGTTGGTCAAGCCATACAAAAGAAGGAAGAAGAAAAGCGAATCGCGTCCGCGGAAGAACAAGCGGTCTAAAGATCGATATAGAAGATTCCCATCTTGCTACGATGAAGACGAAGACGATACCGATAGATCACCAACCCTATTTACCAATCGAGGAACCCGATAACTCTCTAATATGGGGGCGAGCATATTGACACTCACTCCAGCAACGGAATCGACGAAGTTAATAAAAGTTTAGTTTTACAAGACTTCTTGTCCCAATCCAAAGTGAGTCCGAGGGTGTTCCCAAAATGTGTGATGTGCCTCTTTGTGAAAATACCACTCCTCTTAATGCTCCCAATGAACATTCTGAGATTGTTGTCAATTCCGAAGATGATAATTCTTCAAGATGACGATTTCTCCAACGGTGAGAATCGATTATGTCGATGCATCACCTCTCGATGTTGAGATCGTCAGTTTAGAGGGGGTAGGGATTGTTGATCCGGAAGTTGGAAGGATTGATGATGATATTCTTTTAACAAACAAAGACGATATCCTTCATGAAAAATTGTTGAATATCAATCTTCTTATTGCTAAATTAATGCATAATGATAATCCCACACTCCATCTTCCGATGTTGTGACCAAGTTCTACCTCCACATTTCCTATTCTTATCTGGGAGGAAACTAACAACCTTTCGAAATTCTATTACCGATCTGAAACTTTGTCGGCTTTAATCTAAAGAGATAGTAGGGGCAGTCCCACTACTCATTCTGAGTTATCTCTTCTGGATTATATGAGCTTTCTTACATTGATAATGATCATTTTTAAAAGAAAAGAGTAGTGGCAGTACCACTACTCATGTTGACTTTTCTCAATATGATTCGTTTATCTTTGATGTTTCGAATGATCATTTTCCTAAGGCCGATAGGAGTAACTTTTAACGTGAGGAGTTCGCCGATAAACTCGCTCACATCATGTCTCTCCTGAATCTTGAATGTTTCAAATTTAAGGTTGATCCCGATCCGGGAAATTTGACTTCTATTGACCCCGAGATTCGTAAGAATGTGTCTACGACTAATGTGAATGTACCATTAGAGGATGACCAATCTTCTCTCTTCGCTTATGTTGTATGGATCTTTCTTGCTTTTCTTACGTATCTCGTTGTCCCTCCATATCTTCTCTCCACCAGGAATGAAGATACCATTTTTGATCCCGGCATCTCAATGTATCATTCTTTTATGCCAGATGTATCTCATCGGAATGGAACTTTCATGAAATTCAATGTTTATCCAAACCGCTTGAATGGAAGTCCGTTGGTAGTCCCAGATCTCCAAACATTCCCTAATGTCCAATAAATTCAGGTGACGGGTCAAGCATAGCGACCTTAAACAAGCGCTTCGTGGGAGGCACCCCATGCTTATCGTAGTATTGTGTAAAAATGAATAAGTGTTTTCTTGTTGTGTGGAGGCTCGCCTCTTCCATTACCCGTGTTTCGTGTTTGTGTTGTTAATTGTCCAGGATTGCCCGGATTGTGAAGACTCTCGTGCTCTCAGTTTTGTCTTTCATCCACAAGAGTTTCACATCCTCAGCTTCATTTTGGGAATCCAGTATCCAAATCTAATCGACTAACATTTTATCTTTTAGCACACTTAATAAACGGCCTTAGATTTACGTAGGTGCCCTTTTCAAAACATCGGGGACGATGTTTAGTTCTAGTATGAGGGGGATCTTCGATTTGATTTTGCCTGCAGTCGTTGTTATCATGTAATCCCGTTTTTACCTTCAAATTTTTGCAAAAATACCAAAAAAATGAAAAAATTTAAAAATCTTCAAAAATAAAATAAGTGTTTTGTCACAGTTTCGACTTTCCTAATGGGTAGAATGAGAATAATTTTTGACTCGATCGGGCGTGTTGAGCCCTAGCTAGTTTTCTCAATAAGGCTAAGCTTACAACGAATTTTTAATTGGCTTTGAAATTTTAATAAGGTGAAGAACAAGAAGTGATAGAGTTAAATATAAGTTTATGTGCTGAGCAAGATTCTTCTAAAAACTTATATGAGTAACTTGTGGCTTTTTCTCCCATTAGCTTTTAATCCACCTAATCATACGTGCTCATTTCAATTCAACTAAGTCAATCGATGTTTTTAGAAAAAGCTTCAAATTTGTAACTTGATTCTTTAAAGCGAGATTTTTCTGTTCTTAGTAATTCGAAAGTTAAAATGCCAAAGAAGCATGAATAAAGTATGAATGCAAAAATGCATGAATATTGAAATTTTGCCAATGAAGCATACATTTGATTATATGGAGCAAGTAAAAGATGTGTCGTGATATCCCACTCCGCTAACCACGAGGTGGGGGTTCAAACTAAGACATCTTTACTTCTAAGGATTTGGTGTGTTGTGATATCTCACCAGGAAGCGAGGTCTAGGTGAGGGTTCAAACTAAGACACAAATCCTTAGCCATATTAGGAAGAAGGTGTTGTTGTGATTTCCCACTACGCTAGCAACGGGGTGGGTTTTCAAACTAAGAACATCGGTCGTTGGTTGTGATATCCTACTAGGGAGCGAGGCCTAGGTAGGTGTTCAAACTAAACAACGCATTCCTAGCTTTAAGAACTTATGATTATAATGATGAAGATGTTGCAAAAAGTTCTACAGTTAAAATCTCGTTCTTTAAAATCAAGTTACAAGGTCTTAATAAGTTGTTGCTTTGAGTCATGATTCATCTTGAATCACGACTATGAAAATAAGTTGATCTATGGCTGAATTGAAATGAGCACACACATTTAAATCATACATTCATGTTGGGAGTTAAAAGTTCACAAGTCATAAGTATGAGTGCTTAGCATTTAGACTTATATTGACAAATGATCTTGTTTAATTGCTTGGTTTGGAACTAGTGAAAAATCGGGGACGATGAATTTATCCGACAGGACATCCATAGATTATTCTATGGTCGTTTCTCACTCTATGATCCCAGTGTAAATAAAGGAAGTCAAACAAGAAAAGAAAAAGAAAAATCCAAAAATATTAGGGATAGTTAGTGTACAAATAAAAAAGTTGGTGAAAACGGGACTTGTCGAAGCTTTGGATATAGGAGAGGGGCTATTGATAAAACTCTGTTTATTAAGAAGGATAGAAGAGATATCATGTTGGTACAGGTATATGTTGATGATATCATCTTTGGATCTACCAAGTCTTCTATGGTGAAGGATTTTGAAGATCTTATGCAAAAGGAATTCAAGATGAGTTCCATGGGTGAACTCACTTTCTTTTTGGGGCTTCAAGTCAAGCAATCTAATGGTGGTATTTTTCTAAGTCAAGACAAATATGTGAAAGATATTCTCAACAAGTTTGACTTTAGAACCATTAAGCCAGCATCCACCCCCATTGAAGCTCATAAATCTCTAGGAAAAGATGAAGAAGGTGAAGATGTTGATGTACATCTTTATAGGTCTATGATTGGGTGTCTCATGTACTTAACTGCTTCAAGACCAGACATAATGTTTGCTGTTTGTCTGTGTGCAAGATTTCAAGTCACTCCAAAGGTTTCTCATCTACATGCTGTCAAAAGGATCTTTAGGTACCTCAAACATCAACCAAAATTGGGTCTATGGTATCCTAAGGACTTTCCTTTTCATTTTGCTGGGGACAATCATGATAGACGATCAACTTCAGGAGGATGTCAATATCTTGGAAGAAGACTGGTCTCTTGGCAATGCAAGAAACAAACAATTGTGGCTATCTCCTCTACAGAAGCAGAATATGTAGCAGCTGCAAGTTGTTGTGCTCAGGTTCTTTGGATGCAAAATCAACTACTTGATTATGGATTTAACTTCATGAACACTGAAATCCATATAGACAATGAGAGTACCATATGCATTGTAAAGAATCCTGTTTTCCACTCAAAGACCAAGCATATTCAGATTCGACATCACTTCATTCGAGATTGTTATGAGCAAAGGCTCATTAATGTGGTCAAGGTTCATACTGATGACAATGTAGCAGATTTACTCACCAAAGGCTTTGACTTAGCAAGATTTAACTTTTTGGTGGTAACAATTGGGATGATGAACCCATAGCTATCTTTGAGGGGAGGATCACATATAAAGTACTGGTGATCAAGTAAAGTACTGGTTTGGGTAGAATGGATATTTGGAAGCACTCTAGCTACCTTTGTTAAATTCCAATTTTCAAATTCCAAGTTCTAAATTGCTAACTAGTGCTTAATTGTGTCTGAAAAGCTTCCAAAGGAGCTTGTTTATAAACTGTTTTTGTCAAGTAAAAGAGAAAAGAAAAAAGCTAAGTAGTTAAGAGAAAATCACAAAACAAGGTCCACACTCAAATATACCACAACTTATGGATGATAAGCCAGTTCTGGATGGGCTTATGGACTCTCACTAGTTGGTTTCATACCAGCTAGAGCTGTAGACTCTTTGTTTGACACCCTTTTTTAAGCAAGGGAGTTTAAGTTTTTATTTTGCTTATTATATTTAAACTTGTAGACCGTGGTTTATTATGCTTTATTTGTTACTTTGATGTTTAAACCTCGAGCCACTTTTATATAAAAAGAATGAACCACTTCATTATGTAAATTATAGTAGTATTTGTCATATGTTTGAACAAACTGGTAAGATTTAATCCATAATCTGATTTGGTGATGTATGGTTTATTATAGGGCCAAAGTAGGGGTGTTATCGGGTTTTGTTGGGTCGGGTTGAGTCAGGTTTTGGTAAGAAAAACCTAACCTGCAATCCTACCCAATAAGTAGTTGGGTTATCGGGCTCGGCTTAGTATCGGGTCGATGTTATCGGGTCGGGTGATTCGGGTTAATCAGGTTGCCTTATTTAATTTGACAAAAAAATATCTGAGCTCAAACACTTGTACACGAATGTAACTTACAGTAAATACTACAATATCTTGTATACGAATATGTTACAGTAGGCATCTTTAGTTTTAGTTTTTACACATATTAATTACATTGGTGTTAACTGTGACATCATAAGAATATGTTACTGTCCAAATATGTCGCAAAATGTAGAACACTAACTTGACAGTATGTTGTATATGAATTACAAAAATGTATTACAATGACATCTTAAGTTTTAGTTTTAGTTCTCTCAAAGACTCTTAACTAAACAATAGATTAATACAAATAATTATTACATTAGCATGACTTGAATATCTTAAAAATATTAGGAGAAAATATTAAATATTGATTTTCGAGTCTTATCGGGTTGACCCGATACCCTGATAACATTAATGAACCAACCCTAACCCAACTCGATAACACTATCGGGTTATTGGATTCGGGTCAAAACAACCCGACAAGAATTTTTTACCTAATTTAACCCGATCCAATTAGCCTTATCGGGTTCGGGCGGGTCAACCCGACCCTACTGACACCCCTAGGCAAAATTATAACTAAAACACAATTAAAATCAAGCAGTTACGATTAACCTCATCAGGAATTTTTTACCTAATTTAACCCGATCCAATTAGCCTTATCGGGTTAGGGTCAGGTCAACCCGACCCTACTGACACCCCTAGGCAAAAGTATAACTAAAACACAATTAAAATCAAGCAGTTATGATTAACCTATTCACGGCATGAAGTATAGTCTCCCCTCATCCCGATACCCCAACACCAAACTATGAACATTTAATAACCATCAAAAGAAATGATCAATCATATCAACACTAACTTTGGAAACCAAATGCCTCCAATCAATACCCATAAACATACCACCACCCGGGTTGACCAACAGTGAAAGAGGAGCACTAGCAATATATTCACCCAACTTTTTTTTGGCATTTCTCATAAAGAAAAGATTCACTACTTGGGTAATAGAACCGACTATATCAACCGACATAGCCACAACAACACCACTTAAATAATCCATGAGATGTTTGGCACGCAATTCATCTCGTCCACATGACGTGTCACGGGGGAAACTCTTAATCATGTTTTGAACCACAACATGGGATGCAATGAGGTGATGATGATCAATAGGTATATGTGAAAAGGAGGGAGCAAGTTTGAAATGATGCTTACCTTTTAAGTTCTCTAGAGTAGCATAATTATAAGGATAACACCAAAAGAAAAAGAAGAAAGAACTCTTAGTTTCGCAGGATAATGGCCATCACAAATCTTCATCTCATACTCATACTGCTTGACATTCGCTCACCCAAGTCAAGGTTTTCCTCATCAATACTTGACCACGACGAAGAGGCTTCATCTAAAACCTCCATTACAAGATGAAAACTAAGACCATGCATACCCCAAGTTCGAATGACATTAGCAATACTCTCTTCCTAACGTGACGCTTAATAGCATACTTACACTCAAGATTAGTTCTCGGTAAAAAGGTTTTAAAGAGACAAAACGGCAAGACTAACAATCTTACCCTAGCAAGAAATGTCATCTGACGTTCATATCACCTTATCAATAGCTCATTTCTATACACGAGAACCCCAAACAACATTTGGGTGAGATGAATTTGATAGTGTGCAACCCTTTAGAAAAAAAATTGTCAAAGAGAGGCAAAGTGATACCATCATGCTCGTCTAGCATCAAATCCAAGGTTATAAATAGCGTGAAGCGTGGCGTAGCGGCATAGCCAAGCCTCAAGCTTTAGCGTGAGGCGTTGCGTCATAGCATTTTTAAGGCGTGACTCAAGGCGGCAAAAAAATTTATATATAGATCGTGGTCTAATATTAGTTAGACTACTTAGACTTAAATTGAGTAACGAGTTTATAAGCCCGAATCCATACACCCAAAGCATACAATACTTAGTAAATAAGCTCAAATCCAGGAAATTTTTTAAGCTTCACAAAAAACTCACGCGTATAGCGCGCTATAGCATTACGCTTGTCATCGACGCCTATTAGTCGCCCCGCTTTATCAGCCCACGTACGCCTTCACAGATGACGCATTGGCTTGTTTCGTAACCCTTTAGAAAAAAAATTGTCAAAGAGAGGCAAAGTGATACCATCATGCTCGTCTAGCACTAAATCCTCAACACGGTCAAGTTGTATAGAAGAAGCAGGAACTTGTGGTTTGGTAAGGTCATACAACACAAACCTAACAAAACAATCACCACAATCAAGGGGTGACACAAAATCAGAACCCTTGCCATGCCGACACTTAGAACGAAGAGTATGCTTCTTATAATTAATTCACATTACAATTACAATCACAACAATTCCTTTAACAAATTACAATTCATTCACACTACATTTAGATTACATTACAAATCCCTTATCATATTCCAATTCTCTCAAAACATTCTGCAAATCAAATGCCCCCTTAGTAACTACTCAAAATCAAACCCTTTATTTTATTGATTTCATATATAGTCTAACTCTTATTACATATGATTTCTTAAACACGTAAACAAAAATCACATTATTATTTTATGACTTTTTTAATATTATTTGTTGTAAAGTTGTGCACTCTGCTATAATCAATGTATATTGAATCTTAAACACTGAATTACGATTTTAAACAGTTATTAAGAAAACCGTCCATCGGACGGGTAGAGACCTAGTTAGATCTATAATTTATGGGACAATAGATGGTTACATCATAATTAAGGGTAATATCTATGGTTGTTTTATGTTTGTTTTTCTTGCAACTGGTACTTATGATTTTTTTTCTTGTTTTTCTATGTCTTTGTATGTATGTTCTAGCACGAACTAAGAGATGAGTAAAAATGGTGTTTGTTTATTGTTTTGACTATGTTTAGGTTCATGGTTGTAATCTCTTTAGTGTTTTATGCTTGTCTTGTATTCGTAGCAAGTGTGGTGGCTAGGTAGGAAATTCACTATAAGTATTGATAATTGTTAGGTGCCGTTTGGTTCATTAATTTGAAATTCCGGAATTTTAAATTCTGGAAAATTTAAATTCTTGAGAATTTAAAATTCCGAAATTTAAAATGCCTACGCATGTTTGGTTGACAGAATTTTATAATTTTTTAAAATTTGTCATTATGTTTATTATTGCAATTTTTTAGGAAGGGGTGGATATGGTTTCAAAAACCCGATACCCGATCCCGATTAAGCCTATTCAGGGTCGAGTTACGCGGTATACAAAATTATACAGTCCAACACAATAACGAATACTAAATAGGTCTGGTATCGGTTGAAATTTAGGTAACATCGGTTCGGGTCTATGCGATTGACCCAATATAAATACTTTTCTAAATAAATATTAATAAATTTTCTATAACAACATGATAAAAAAATTAATTTTATTTACGTTTTAACTCATACACTAATCGAATTCATCACTCGGTTGACCCTAACCGAACTGGACCCGACCCGCGTTGACCGACCCGAATTGACACGAACCCTACTAACCCGAATTCAAATAGGGTCGGTTTCGGGTATGAAATTTTTAACCTTGACCCGACCCGAACGTGACCAACTCGACCCGACTAAATTGATGGATATCCTTTTATTTAAAAAAACAACAAACCAAGAAAAAATAGAATAAAAACAACTAGAAAAAAAAGTTTATACATTTTTTTTCCAAATAAATGAAAATTCTTCACTTTTTGAAGTCATTTTAATTTCCCCCATTTTGGCAATTCATGGAATTTTAAATTCTCCCATTTGTGTTACCAAACACAATATTTTGGGGGGAATATTAAAATGCAAATGCCATGAATTTCCTTCGATTCATAAAATTTTTTTCAGTTATGTTTGTTATACAAAAGTTGGACTAAAACCTTGGATTAGGTCCGAATTAGGTGTAAAATACGATCTCTAGGTCTCCGTTCCTGTATCAATTAAGTCTTGATGTCTGAGACCTACTGCGCACAAAAAGCAAAGCATTCGATTAGGCTTTAACTACCGTGATAGTCTCCTACATTATCCCGGCGTGAGATAATAATCGGTTATAGGTTTGGTAGAAAATTAGGGGTTATGAGAGCATACCTAGAGATTTGAGAGCGGGGTGCGCGATTATATACTCACCAACCCTAAAGGGCTATGGCCTCATACTTAAGTTAGATCCAAGCAGGCCCCAACGTTATTAGTAAACTAGATGGGCCCACCTCAATGAGATAACTCCGTATCGTAACGTTTGTTCTAGATACCAGCGCACGTTTGCGCTAGTTGGGCCTCATTGGCGTTAAAATCCTCACCGTGATACCCATATGTCATGGGCTATCGCCATAGGCAGAAACACTCGGGCCTTGGAAAAAAAAAAAAACCCGAATTGATTGTCGATATGGGCCCATTCATTATGCCCTGGGTATAAGTACTATTCCGCTGTACCGGGTTTCATTGACCCGAGTTTGAGGACTATACGTCATTCATGTCCCCCCAGTCTAGTATAATGCGCTGGTTAAGACCGGCGGATGCTAGACTAAAACAAAAAAAATCAAATAAAAATTAGTCGCGTCAAATATGCATTGATGCTACGGTGGAAGGGAACAAGAAATTTTCCCGCCCAGAACAATGAATCTGGTCCACTTGAGTCGCAAAAAATCTCTTCGAAATTCGGAAAAAAAGGAATAGAACATAGCCCTAATGTATGTACCCCTACCACACGATAGAACAAACGTGGGGGACACGTGTTACCAACATCCGGCTTCGTGTCAAAACACTTGCCCTATATAAGGGGTCGCCTCGCAATTCTTCACTGTTAGGAGCCACAGTAAAAAAAAAATCTCTTCCACCACATCGAGAAAGCATCCATAATCATACAAAACCATACACAGAGTAAATTACCGCGTGCGCATTCCAACCGTTGTTTTTCACAAATCATGTATTAGGCCACTTACTGATTTTACATCAGAAATACAGATGAGGAACGTCGTGATTCACGTCTGAGTTTAACATCCCGCCGCCCTGCAACCCGTGGTTCCGGCTGTCGATCTTAGTGCGAGTATAGAGGATTTCCCACTGGGGAAGGTTGGGGAATACACACGGTTCTTTGAATTTGACAAATCAACTGTTACCCCTTTCGTTGTTTATGTGCAACGTCCTGAATCATATCGTCTTCATATTTCCCAAATGCACTGCATATACCGCAAAATACACCAATGTCGAGGTAATTGATGCCGCCTGATTGGCAGTTCATCCCCACAGATCCATTTTTTCCGCGCCTTCTATCACACCTACATGGTCCAAACGATGGGTATCGTTTGTCCAACTAAAGTGCCGGTCGTTTGCAAGTGCTACATCGAGAAATTAGATGCGCAATAGGCGTTGAGGGAGATGTTGTCTGGGTATAAAGATGATGCTTGGTTCCTTGGGACATCGCATTCTAATACCCAGGGGTTCGATGCCAGAGGGATGAAACGCCCCACACGACCCCCGTGTCGTATAGTAAATACGAAGATAGCGGAACCTTATAAATGAAACCGTATTCCCATCAACGCATACTCGGAAGCCTTCTATGCCACATGGCATTTAGTCGAAATTACTTCCAAGCCCCCGAGGAAGTGCGACGTTATAGGCGTATTGACGGCCGGGGTGGGTGCATGTGTCCTTCCCTTCTCCCTCTTTAGTAGTGTAAGAGTTCTTTCTGATTTAAGTTTATGTAACACATTTGTTTTTTTTGTTTCCGTTTTGTTTGCGCAGCTGGATTTGTTTAGTCGTGGTTCATTCTAATAAGCCCAAGCTGGTGACCGTGGTTAGCGCCCTTTAAGAGATGGTGAGGACCGCTGTTGAAATTAACCACCATGCCGGCGCACAATGGAACATGTGCTGGAGCAACCGAGGCGGAGATACTGATGTACTACACACAGCACACTGCTCAGTTAAGCCAGGGTGCAATTGTGGAGCCCCCCAGGCCCGACGCAGCAAGCGTTGGTTCTTCAGAGGATGTTGATGTCGCAGAAGTGGATTCAGGGTTGAAACGTAAAGGTGGCTACCCGTTGAAAGCGCGGCCCATCAATGAGGGTGCGTCACGTCCGTCAAGTTCGAGTACATCGACTGAGAGGAAACCCCCGATGCGTCACCCACGCTTGCTGGCCAAGGGAGGTTGACCCATGACACCTCCCCCCAAGTAATAATTTGCTTCTATTTCCTTTTTTCCCCCCCCCCCCCAGTAATAATGTTGATGGTACGCAATCATGATAAAGCAGTGTGTAATCCTCATTATGTTTTTTTGTTTGCCATTGTGCGCAGTGTCGAAGCTACTTAGCGAATCCCTCACGCCGGTACGCATCTGTACAGTCCCCTCCCCAGACAGTCCTAAGGGTTGAGGTATGCCCGTTGATCAGCTTATGGAGGAATATGATAGGGTTCACTGCCAGCAACCGCGCCTCGTGGACGCATGAGGCAGGGATTACAAATGAACGTAAGCTAAGTGTACAGAAGGATAAAGAGATCATGCTGCTGAAGACACAGTTGGCAGATGCGCAGGTTGAGGCAGAGTCTTCAGGTCGATATTCACAGAACCTTGCCGAGGAAATATGGCCCTAGCTTGTCAAGTAGAGCAAGAGCCGCGAGTGCGCGAGTAAAGGCAAGTTATCATTGGGCTGTGAAGTATTATGGAGGGGGGTAAGAACAAACATTTCAGGTTGGATAGTTTCGCCAGAAGTTGTAAGGCTGGTGGAGATAGCAGGAGAGAAGCTGCGCAACCAGTATATGAGTATGAATGAGCGCTATATCCTCATATGTTGTCTGCCATTGCTGAGCGCTTAGTGGCTCATAAGCATGGCTGCGCCTTGCGCAAGGAGCACTTTGGAATCTCAGAGGACAAGCCGTCCTTAGGGGATTTGTGAAGTATTCATTGGCACGTGGTAAGGCGGAAGCGTGGAGGAACACCATGAAAAGAGTTTGCTGACAGAGTCCTTCCGCACAGAGTACCCGATATAAGATAAAGCATATGAGACTTGTATGCTCTGCTATGAGTCGATAAACTGTTTAAGCTACCCTCAGTATGCCGACAACAAGCTGAGCTTGACCATGATTACCCCATAGATGTGATAATGCTGGGGTTAAACCTTGGCTAGGCAAGCACCGAAGGCGCTGAGGTCCAGCCTGATTACTTCTCAAGCCGGATTGGCCAATCCTACATGGTTCCTATCTTTTCCCGTCCTCGTGATATCTAATCCGTTTGCACTTGAGAGGGAGATTCCGTTTAAGGAAATCTCTAAGGCCCACGCCATAGAGGCTGCTAAGAAAAGGGGTAAAGGGCAAGGCAATTATTAGCGGTGTTGGTGCATGTGCGCACATCCCCCGTTCTGAATGGGGTTAACCGCGAGATCGTGCGACTGTGCTACCATAAGGATAATGAACTCTTGGGAAGCTTGAGGAGGCTGTGAGATGCTGCATACAAAGTTGGTAGTCATAAGCAAAGTACGTTGTCACTGCATCAAGCTTTTCTTCCTTGAGTAAACTAAAACGTTTTTTGTATATTATTGGAAAATTTTTGATTAAGTAATCTCTTGGTTCGTTGAGTAAAAAGTTGTCCTGTTGGGACCCATACATGGGTTGTTTGTTGTTTCACATTGTGCAGGTTTGTACACGCACAAGATTAAGTTAAAAAGTGACATATGTTTAGTGCACAATTAGTTAGCCTATGCATGAAAGACTCGGTTGTGATGTGCATTTGTCTAAAATTGTTGTGAATCTATTCATTACATAGTTTAATGACTGCGAAATATGCTAAGTTAACATGTATGGTTGACCATTACAATTTACATGCAGGCGTACGCAATACCATATCAAGAAGTCAAAAGTTTTTGACTCCTAATTTGTTAAGAAAACAGTATAGTGCACTGTGTGCGCTGCGCGTATCCATCGTGGAAATGCGCAATTAAACTTACTCCATCGTCTTGAGAGAAATGTGTTTAACAAGGATTCATGATCCAATTGCATGATGGGTTTTGCAACCTCTTACTCAACGAGTCATTATAGTAGTTTAACTCATCGCTTTCCCAGCGGGGGTTATTAGTGCATGCACGCTGCGTATGTCACAGGATAATGTAACAACAATATTGATTCGTAAATAGGTACTACACAAAAGCATGAAAAGTGAAATGTTCGCGGAGTTAGCTAGAAACCGGCGACAATTTAAGTAATTACTTGCAAAAATGAAAACCATTTTGTCTTAAAAGAAAAAACATAAGATGCATATACCCAGAGAGACTTCCCTAAAGATACAAATTCTTGAATTTGCAGATATTCCCACGTCGGGGCAACTCACGCCCATAGATTACCAAGTCCCGCAGCTTGATATGCTCCTTTTCCAATTGCATGTGTTCCGTAACCTCGTAGGTCCTTCCCACTTTGGTCCGAGCTTTCCTAGTGTCTTCGCCGTGGCTTGCGTCGTTAGCACGATACAGACGAAGTCTCCTGGTCTAATGAGACTCCTCTACCTTTTACGTCATATATACCCTTCATTTGCAACTTCGCTCTTTCTCACGAAAATGGCTGCTTGTTCGCGTATGCCTTTCTTCCAATATGTCCAAGTCTATACGTCCCTTATCGTCATTGGTTGCGATATTGACCTTCCGCGTACGTATATTGCATTCCGTTTGGCTGGTAAAAACGCTTCCTGTCCATAACAAAAGAGAGAAGGAGTGTCCCCTGTGCTACCTTGATTGTTTGTGCATCGCCCATGAGGACGATATGACAATTATCCTCTAAAACCCAACCCACCTCCTTTATGTCCTACCCAGCGCTCTTTGAATCCTTCGCTAGACTTCGATTTGCACGCTTCAACCAAGCCATTGTCAGGGGTTTTAACCGACGCAAAGCGATGTGAAATGCTTAATCTGCGCACGCGTCTTTGAACGGGTATCACAGAATTGTATCCCAGTTGTCCTAGACAATTTCTCCAGAAATCCAAAAAAAGGCAAACACATATGTTGTCCCCAGAACAAATCGTTTTAACCTGATTCCCTTGTGATTGATGGCAACCGCTCTCCCTGCCTCGATCCATTAAGTAAAGAAGTCTATAGCCACGATAAGGAATTACAATCTCCCCGCTGCCACAGTAAGGGACCTGCGATGTCGAGACCCCATTTGTTAAATGGGCCATAGTAAGGATGGTGTTAGCTCACTGTTGTGGTTGGGCGGATGGTCTATGTAACTGTTGGCATCTGGCACTCCGAATCATGTCGTCTCGCAGTCGCGTGCATGTGGCCATAGTACTCCAACCAGTAAGGGTCTTGCGTACTAGCATATTCTGGTCCTTGGGCATACTGCATGAACCCGCATGAAATCTCGAAACACATAGACCTCCAGAATGGGCCGCGACACATCTCTGTGCAATGTTGAGAACAAACACGATATAGGACTCCGATATCGAAGTTCGAATCTCTGACGACGTACCTGCGTATTCGCCGGCTTCCTTCTTTCAAGAGGGAGCGTGCCCTTGCTAACAATTCGTCATGATAGGGGTACACCACGTAGATCCTCTCTTCTATCTCACCCGTAGAATATCTCACATCTCCGAATGATTTGTTCTTCAAGATTTCGACCACACATTGTCTATGATGAGGTCCTAAGCTTGTGGATGCGATCCATATAACTAGCATCCGCTTTTTTTAGTTTGTCACCACCCCTAGGAACTTGCCCTAATATGGTGAAACTACAAAGCCCCTGGATTAGAGACTTGGTCTTTCGAGGTATTGAATCATGTTGTCTCTTAGCCACATAATTCGCCCAACCACATGGATGTCAACTAAACGGAGTCCACATTTCTTCTAGGTTACTTACACCCATTCGACTGCAATGCGTATCCAGCAATCAGGCTTCGTACTATCCGCCTCGTTGTTCGTGAGTCTGTGAATTCAAAGCGTAGTGCTAAGTAAATTCCATTCCTTCCGGTTAGTGAGTAAAGGCCCTGCGCCTGACCCATCCACGCATGACGAACCATCAACCTGAATAAGATCCATGTGCTTAGAGTTTTACTTCGCTCTGTGGGAAGACCGCTCGGTTTCTTTCCTGTTATTCTGTGAGAAAATCCGCCAGTATCTTCCTTAATCACTGCAGTGCGTGGTCTAAAAGATTGTTATGCTCCCCTACAACACGCTCCACTTTCGCAATAACGCCCACCGACTTCATCATGTTTAGAGATAACCTGTTTAATGGTATGATCTTGATTACCACTATTGGGTTCGCTTGGATATCAGCGCAGTCCTATTTGGCGGCGAATACTACCGCCAAGGATCAGCTTCTTCTCCATGCGCTAATAGTTGATCCTTCCGTTTCCTTAGTGCTTTACTTACGACGTATAAACCGTTGTTTGTACGGAGTGCCTATCTGTCATACCCCCCCGCACGGCACTAATTGCCCCGTAGCGTCGCGGATAAATACATAATTCAACTCCCTCCCCGTCGGGGGTAGCGACTGAAAGCCGTAGGAAGTGCTGCTGATGTTGCTTTGAGCTCGTGAAAGCTTCTCTGCTTCCGTAGTTCCAACAGAAGTCTCCCTTCGTCGTGCACTTCTTGATTGTTTTGAACAAGGGACTGACTTTTCTGCTGACTTGGATAGGAACCTGTTCAACCGGCTAACTTCCCAATTTAATGACTGGACTTCTTCATTGTCGCGGTGAGGAAGTTGGTATACAAGCTTTTGTCTTTTCCCCGGGACACGGCATGATCCGTCCAGGTTCTAATCAAGTACGAGGATCATTCCTTCTTACCCAAAAAGTACACTTTTTAGGATATTAGCTTCATATTGATTTTTCGCATGCCCTGAAAGTTTCTACAATGTTCGCGCACCAACTCGTCTTCGGTGTGCTTTATAACAAGTCAACGACATATGACTTCCAGGTTGCGGCCCACTTGTCCCCTCGAACCGTTATACCAGTCGCTGGTAGGTGGCAAACCACTCATTCGTTAGCCAAAGGCAACTTCGTAATAGCAATAGACACCTATGACTTGTAGTGAAAGGCTGTCTGTTTTCCTCGACCAACCTATGTCCATTTGTATTTGGTGATACCCCTTGTATGCGTCCCAAGAATCACATGAAGGTAACCGCATAAGAACTTATCCACATTTCAGTCAATCTCTGGTAAGGATATCAGTCTTGTGGACCTGCGTTTTGTTTAAGGTGCATGAAGTCCACGCCATCGCCAGTCTACCCATCGCTCTTTTTTGACCAAAAACTGGGTTGGAGAGCCCAATCATGTAGTAGACTTCTCGCATGATACCTCCTCCAACAAGTTTAAGTACCTCCACCAAATGGTCTTATAAAGCGCGACATCTGAGCTTGCCCGCGTTTTTTCTGCCTTACAGGGAGTAACCTGTCGGAATTTCCAACATATGTGTTCTGTTGATCGATCGTTGGTACAAAAAAAATAACCAGTCATGTGTTTTCGTTCCCATGCAAAGATGTCGAGTTCCTTTAAGAGTGCCACAGCAGGCCGCCCAAAAAACCCGTATCAGACAGCGACCCCTCGATCGATACTTCTTGCTCCGGGTAATCGGGATGAATCGCGACCTTCAAGTTGGTCACTTTGGTTGCGTGCTGTCTCTTAGTCTTCGGCACGTCACATGTGACTGTGTTGCATTCTTTAGGCGTGCGGCGGTGTTTGAATGGTGACAATGCCGCCGTCGACGGGAAATTTAAGCATCCCATGGCCGTGGATGACCAGCGCGTATCGCTGAATCCCTGGTCTTCCAATAATGCCATTTATGGTGACGGTGATCTGATCACCAAAAAAAATTCATCCATGGCATGTTAGTGGAGTGCTCCTTATTGCCAAACCATAACTGTTAATCGTAGTTGCCCCATGGCCATATCTTTTTCTCCGCGTGAAGCCAGTCATCGACGTCGTGGCGGGTTCAAATGACTTTATTAACTTTCAGAGCGCAGTCTTGGAAGCAATGTTCGTACATATTTGCAGATCCCCCATCAATGGTACATGCGTGATGTCCGTGCCCCGCTGCCATTTATCATCGATGGTAATGGCTCCACCACTATACCGCGTTGTCCGCAGTTAAAGTGGGGAAAGAGATACCACTTCCATGCGAAAAAATTTTATTGACCGTGAACTTTTTTGCTTAGTTTTTTCCGCTGCCATGGTAATGAACCATATAGATGTGTCAGCCTTTGTCTCTAGTGCGTCTTTCTTGCCTCCCCCTTTGTTTATCTTCCCTTCTCTTGATGTTCTTACACCAGGTGATCCAACTGCTTCCCCTTGACCAATTTTGTCAATTAGCTGGCGCATTGGACACATTTCATTGGAAGTATAGGCTTCTGTGTCTCTGCCTATGTTACTCGATATCCATAATTCCTCCCGCGTTTGCACTTTCGAGTGCGCATTGGTGGGGTTATGGGAATTTTGAACCTTCCGTAGCGAGTATCATCCTTTTGGGTCATTTCAGAGATGTTGTACTTGTCGTTCCCACCGCCCCATCCCTCCTGACCGCTGTAGGCCGAGATTGCGACTGCTACTCTGGTCATTGGATGTGTCTCTGGACTGTTTCCGGGGACCTGTTGTCGAGTACCATACTGCTTGTCCGCGTGCGGCGGCTTCATCCTTGAAAGAAGGACCTTGTGCATTTCATCAACGTCATCAAAGGTGGGGAACCCTATCATTCAAACCCCTTTAATAATTATGGGATTATTAATTCCATTCATAAACCCTGAGATCTGAGAATTTCGGGGTCAACAAGCCTTACGTGTATGCATTCATCCTTATAAGCGCTCTAGCGTAGGCGCTTGTGGACTCCCCATGGCGCTGTTTCACTCCTGCAAGCTCGACAGGGTACTTGACACATTCTTCCTTTGAGTAAAATTTAAACGGAATAGCCCTTCGCATAAACTCTTCAAACCCTCAATGCTTCTGCGTGGTAGTTTGCGTAACCAGTTCGCGCATTCCCTACTAACTTGAAAATTGAAACATGTTGACACCACCTGGTTTTTGGCCATATTTTCAATAGTGTCCACCGAATCTAAGATTTTTATATGTGTCATCAGGATCACCTGTCCCCATCATAATTTTCAACATTAGCAGGATCGCCTTTTCTTACCTCCGAGAAATCGCTGAATTGGCGCCCGTAAACGCTTCGACCTTTTGGCGTACGCCATGGACAGGGGACTATCCTTCGTCTTCGTCTATCACGATATTTGTTCTTGGATTTCAGTTTCCCGTTTCGGCGTCCTCAACGTTGTCCGAGGTGTCTCCAGAGGATCAAGCCTTACTCTTCTACGGCGCTTGCGCCGACTGTCCTCGGAGTCCGAACTTGGAGGACTTTCACTCGGGGAGCGCCTTTGTCCAAGCCTGCTGTGGACATCGCGACTGCCCAGCCTATCACGGACGCTGATGCGCCAGTCATTGGTATCGTGGGTGTCCAAGTTCTGCAAGTTAGACCGTTGAGAGTACCCGAAACTTTCTTCCGCGATTCTTTCCGAATACTGGAGTCGACAGTTATCCTTTCCCGCGCCTTTCTTTGGGTTGTCTGGGTAAGATACTCGTTCTCCGGACCGAAGTTAAGCGAGCGCTAAAGCTCTGGCTCGATCTCGTTTTTTGTTTCCACTTGCATGAGGCGACAAATCTCGTAGATCGAGATACAAAATCACATCGACGCCAGTTCATCGCGACCCACCCCTTCCAGTGTGAGGTTGTCAGACCCCTAACCTCGGGGCCCTTGTTTCGAATGGGTGAGGTGGCGGCACGTGGTATTCGTCCCTAGGCAACAGTTGGGGAGGGAGTGGTGAAGGTAGCACGCTGTAACCGTCCACGCTTGAGTGATTTGGCGGTTGTACCGGTGTTGTCCCCGGAGCGGTTCCGTCGCTGTGAAAAGAACCAGATCATATGGCGCATTGGTAGCATTCCAAGGCCTGCTTAGGGATCTGTCTGAGCTTGGTCGCTATCTGCAATCTCGCCTGCGTAGTTCCGCTGGCTTACAAGTTTCCTTGCTTTGTCCATTTTAGATTTTGGAGTGTTCTAAGTGTTGGGTCCCACGATGGCGCCAATCTGTTTGATACAAAATTAGACATCCCATGAATATAGGCCTGAATTAGTGTAATACTGATCTCTAGGCACCCGTTCCTGTATCCAATGTAAGTCTTGATGTCTGAGATCCTGCGCACTAATAAGCAAAGCACCGTTAGGCTAACCGGGGATTGGTCTCCCACGATTATCCTCCGCGCTAGAGTAAGTAATCGGTTTTTAGGTTTTTGGTAGAAAGTTAGGGTTATGAAGCATACCTTAGATGAGAGCCGGGGTGCTCTTTATAAACTCACCGAACCCTAATGGGCTTGTCCCAATAATTAAGTTAGATCCAAGACGCCCCACCGTTATTTGTAACTATGTGCCACCTCATGATTATAGACCCGTTCGTAAACGGTTGTTATAGATATCTGCGCACAGTTGCGCTAAGTTGGGCCATCATGCTTAAATCCTAATCGTGATACCCTATGTCATCGGCTTCGCACAATAGCATACCACCGATGCCTAGGAAACCCTGTTGATGTCCGCTATGGCCCAATTCATTAAGGGCCTCTGGTATAAAGTACTATTCGCGGGTCGGGTTCATGACCCGAGGTTGGACTATACGTCATCAGTTTATGTTTTTTAATGTATGTTTAAGTATGAAATCACTTATACTTGTTTACTTTAGTATTTATAATTACCATTTATTTCACCTTTTCATGTTTCAGATAAATCATGTCAAAGCGAACATCAACAAGTAAAACTAAAGACAATGGTCGTGCTGGAGATGGACCCGAAGGCAGACCTTCTAATCGACCCAGATATCAACCTAGAAGTAGACCAATAGGTCGTGTAGTTGCTAGACCTAAAGGTGCTAATCCCTGTAGAGGTGGAAGAGGGGGGAGTACTAGCGCTTCTAGGAATGTTGATTGGTTTGCTGATGATCGGGGAGATGTTGGGGAGTATCTTGACGAGAGTCTTAGACCTGAAGGTCGACCTCCTATTCCATCCATATATCAATCGACATGGGTCCAACATAGCTGATACGCCACCTAGAAGTTGGATTTATCTATATCAGGATGGGTATAAATTTTTCCTTTTAGCATCTTAACATCTAGATAAAACGATTCTAATGGTTACTCTCTGCATTGTTTTTATTGTGTAGGTTTACTGAGGCACGTGTTCACCGACAAATAACTGCTATATTCAAGTATTCCTTTGATGGTCCCTGAGCTACATGGAAGGAGGTACCAAAGCGTGATATGGATCTTGATTTGACCTTGACAGCAAGCACTGGGAGCTTTTATTCTCATGATTTTGGTATAACATCTTCATATGAGGTATGTCTTGTCTAATCCTCAACTATATCATATTTTGTTAAAGTTGATAATAGTGGGTTGTTATGGTTCATCGAGTGATGTTATGGGTTAATGGGTCATATTGGGTTAAGATGAGTCATAATAGTGTCTAATGTGTTGCAGTAGGTTTTGTAGCGGAGATAATAGTACAGGTGAAATGTGTCAACTCTAAGCGAAATGTGTCAAAAGTTTGAGATATAAATTTCATTACTTGCATCATGTCGAACAATAAATACTATAAACAGGTCAAAAGTTTAAGATATAAATGTCAAGAACTATATAATAATCGTAAACTAGCTAACACTTATTTGACGTAGTTGTCAAAGGACGACAACTGAACTAGAAACAGGTGTATCATGTATAAACGTTTATGCTATTTTCATTTCAAGGTGCACATTTTTCTTGGTAAATAATTATGTTTGGTTAATTGTAACAACAAATGTCATGTTTTTGATCTAGCAATGTTTTTGGGCTCTCTTAGCATGTAATCCCATCATCAGTATACTTGCAATCTATAGTTGCACTTTTGTTCATTTTTACCATCATATCAAATCATTACAGCCAAGTTATCCCCAATTTTAATGTGTTATTACATTTCTAGGTTGAAAATTTGAATAGATAACTCGAAGACCAAGCGAAGGCAGCTCAAGAGCGAGAACTAGGTGCGAAGGAGCAACAAGAGGCTGCTGAAGAGCGGGAAAGGGAAGCGGAGGAACGGGTTAAGGAGTTAGAGGAGCAAGTAAAAGACATCGCTAACATGCTTAAAACCTTAAAACCGCCACCTTCTCCACCTCCCATTTAGTTAGTTAGTTATTGGGTATCATCAAACTTGCATTTTGTTTCTGGAAAGTTTGAACATGGATATTTAGATACGATCACATATTATCTTTTGCTAACCTGACTATAAACACTTTATGTGTCCGAGCTTTTTGGATATTGTTCTATAAGCTTGGTTGATAGCGAATTCTAATATTTTGTCTATGAATGTAATTTCATGATTTCACATTGGTTTGTTGTATATTAGACATTTCATCTCATGCATTAGTCTTTTAATGATTATAATTTTTTTTTTTTTTTGGGTAAAGAAGTGATTATAATTTTTTCGTATGTAAAAATGAAATTTGGAAGGAAATCACTAGGGAATCGAAGTGAAATTTGGTTGGAAATCGCTAGGAATTCATTTCCGTCACTAAAAGTCCCTAACAGATTCACTAGGAAATCTGTGGCCATTTTTGTGATTTGGTTTGGATAAGTTGTGAAGGATTTCCTAGGGAAAATATCCGTCGGAAAGATATAAATTCCGTAGGAAAGCTTCGTCACTAAGGGTTTCCGAGCATGATTTTCGTTAGGGATTTTTTTCGTCGGAAATCTGTCACTGACGGCCTTTTGTGACGGATTTCCTAAGGATTTTGTTGTAGGTACAGACCTTTTTGTGGTGGTTAACAAACCGTTCTTGAAGCGCGTCAGACAAGGTTAGAAAGATCCAATACTTGACAATAGAGTCAGCCTTTAACCAATCAATAGTAGCAGGAGAAGCAGCAACACTACTAGTGGATTCTCGTTTAATACGTTTAAGGACTTCAAATAATTCACACAAATTTTTGAAAAAATAGCATCAAGAGGAGTAATTAAGTTTATCAACATCCAATTTTACAGATACAAGAGATGCGATATGATGAAGCGCAAGGATTTTATCCGCGAGGGACAAGGTGGGAGTAGGGCCATTCATGGAGATAGTTTTGGTGAGATCAGTGAAACGAATTAGACAAGTTAGGGTTTTAGAAGCAAAGTCTCGACCGAAAAAAAAATATATCCTGAGTTAGGGTTTAGTTAGGATCTGTTGTTTGTAGAAGTTTTAGGAGAGTGGCTGTCATACCATGTTGGTTGTATAATTGTCTTGCGTGAATAAAACGTACGGGTACAATTCGAATAATAATCAAATGGGCTAAGCCTCACAAGACAACACAACGGCCTAGATAATAAACTGATAGAATTATATATTCAATTTTCAGAATTGAGAAAGAGGTCATATATTTAAGGGCAATTTCATATTTCCCCTCCTTAAAAATGGAAATTTCATATATACCCAAACATGCTTTAAAAACATTGTACAATATGCATTAATGGGTTGCACTTTGAGTATATATGAAATTAATGTTCAAAGTAGGGTGATATATGAAATTAGTCATATATTTAAATACTAGTTAAATTACTCGTGCACGTACATTGTTACATTACAGTTTTTATTAATAGCATTAAAAGGTTTAATTTTCATAAATATTGTTGTTAAAGTTTTTGACATTTTCGTACATATGTCTTAAAAATGTAAATAATAAACGTAGATTAAGTGGACAGTACAACAACAACAACATAACCAATTCCGCGGAGCGAGGGGTATGGGGATTAAGTACGAACAATGCCTACTACTACTAATAATAATTCCAACTATATTTGTTCGGGTTTGAAAACATGATCAATTTTTGTTTTTAATTTTATCCTCGGGTCGATTGGTTTTGGATGTATCGTTGATTTTTGGTCGTCCATCCTCAACCCTAATTGATGAATTTAAAAGAAATAATTTAGTTCTTTGACTTTTATTGTGAAATAAAATGACATCGATTTTGCAATTCAACTCTTCCTTATTTCGTAAAAACAAAAAATTTTGATAACCACAAAAATAGTTTTCTGGACAATTATATAAAAGATATAACTAGCAAAGATATACGGAAAAGAAAAAAAACATCGATCAAAGCCACAAGAGAAGTATATGACACATGGATAATATCGTAACGGTGGCCTCGCATGCGCAACAATCGGAGATCAGATCATCTAGCTTCATTAACAGGCGTCCCGTAAATTTTAAAATAGCTGTGCAAAAATCAAAAAACATGTAAATTTTTGGTCCCCTTGTCTAATGATTACAAAAGTGGTGCTTTAACATAGAGCACTGGGTACAGTGGTGCCGTTGTTTGAGTTGCGGTTGGGAAAAAGTGCTGCACGTCATGCACTTTTTCCCAACGGCACCACATTCGTAGGTAACAATTGGAATTTTTTTTTTTACATAAAATATAAAAATACATAATATAACTAAAATTTAATTCATTCATTCAAAAAAAAACACATTACAATAAAAGGTAAAAACAAAAAAAAGATAATACGATAAACAAGAAATAAAAATACAAACTAGTAGTTTTTACGGTTCCAAACATGCTCCACAAGGTCATCTCGAATATCGTTGTGTACTTTTGCTATCCTGAGTCTTGGATTTTCGAACTTGTAAATCACATCTTTCGTCCCATTCCTTCGTGGAATGTCTGGCGTTGATTCAACTAAAACATTCCTCTTAAATCACTACACGAAATCTTCATCTTCAAATATCAATGTTATGCAACATTACACAACAATACCTGATCCTTTTCCAAAGCGTTTGATTTCGAAAGCACCCGTGCGGGGTAGTCGTATAATTCCCCAACGACCTGTAGACTCCTTAACCCGAAAGCTCTTTCGATATCTTTTCTAGAACTTTCTTGAATTCTTTTAAATTTCAACTTTTTCAGTCTTTGCAACAGAAAACGTTTTCACAAACAAGACCATGTTGGAATAAAATCCGTCGGCTCAAAGAATAGTAACAATTGTTTGATATAGTCCGTTTACTTCAAACGGACCAATTCCGTAGCTGTACCGTCAAGTTCAACACAAATAACGGGGAACCATATAACACATTAAGAATCATTATTCACCCGGAAACCCAAATAACATGCAAATCCACAATCGTTGAACCGCAACCGCTTCTAACATAATTGTTGGGTATTTTATGGCCACGACTTTTGAATTGAGTGGCTAAGCTTTTTGGCAAATTTTCTCCAATCCCAAAGCATACAATCAATACTCCCGAGCATATCCCTGTGAGTCCAGTTTTATCTTCATGCAATGCATATAAGTTTTCAATATCACTAAAGTGGGCGTTCCCTTTCTTAAATACTTTTACAACGAATAAAATATGTGCGCAGACATAACGTTCAGTTCAAGAAAGATTATTTTTCAAGCGATCTTCAGATTGGAGTTATAATGGCACACGTTAAAGAAGCTATTCTTCCTTCAAAATGCCTTATCGAGACAACCAAAGGATCTGGTAGATCGCATTTGATGATGCCTCGGTTGTTCGGTTTCGATCATGGAGTTAATCCAGATGGCGTGCCATGGTGGGATTCTTACTTATTCTAAATAGCCTTTTGTTGTTTTGCGAGTTCGTTTCTTAGAGTTTTTTCTGTTGCTTTCCGTTCTTTGTTTTGTTGGATCGTTTTTTTTTGCGTGTATTTCGTCTGCTAGTTTCTTCTCTCTAGCCCTTTTTTAATAGAAATTCCATTTGCCGTTTCAAAAAAAAAACATCGACGTTTGTTCGTTCACCATATTGCAAGTACTCAGTCAAATGCATCAGCCCGCAGTGTGCCGTACTCTAGTTGGGCGTATAGCGGATGTGCACTTCAAAATAGACCCTACTTTTAACGACCGGTACAATCGTAACCTTCCTCTAAAAATTTAATTTTCATAAATATTGTTGTTAAAGTTTTTGACATTTTCGTACATATGTCTTAAAAATAAAAATGTAAATAATAAACGTAGATTAAGTAGGGACAATACAACAACAACAACATACCCAATTCCGCGGAGCGAGGGGTATGGGGATTAAGTACGAACAATGCCTACTACTACTAATAATAATTCCAACTATATCTGTTCGGGTTTGAAAACATGATCAATTTTTGTTTTGAATTTTATCCTCGGGTCGATTGGTTTTAGATGTATCGTTGATTTTTGGTCGTCCATCCTCAACCCTAATTTGAGAAGAAAAAAATTATTTAGTTTTGACTTTTATTTGTGAATAGAATGACTCGATTTTGCAATTCAACTTTCTTATTCGTTAAAAAAAATAAAAAAATTGATTACCACAAAATAGTTTTCTGTTATTATATAAAAGATATAACTAGCAAAGATATACGGAAAAGAAAAAAAAAACATGGATCAAAGCCACAAGAGAAGTATATGACACATGGATAATATCGTAACGGTGGCCTCGCATGCGCAACAATCGGAGATCAGATCATCTAGCTTCATTAACAGGGCCGTCCCGTAAATTTTAAAATACCTGTGCAAAAATAAAAAACATGTAAATTTTGGTGCCCTTGTCTAATGATTACAAAAGTGGTGATATATCTTAAAGTGCATAGAACAAAAGGTTATAGAATTCTAAATTGTATGTATAAAAATTAAAGCAAATGTTTCAAACTCGTCCACACCATCTTTGAGACTCTACTAAGTGCAAAACTAAACAAATTAGCTTATATTTGAAATTAATCAATTATATCATACGTTCTCAAAACACTTTTTCATAAGTTATTGAGCTAAAACTGTAATGAATCATTAACTGGGTACAATGACTGAATTTGATCTGAACTATAGTAACTTGATAACTCTATCGAGTCCACGTATGGATTTACCGAGTCACCATAAAGGTCTGAACTTTCTTCTTCATTATTTCTGGTAAAACCATCTTCGTGACCATGTTGATTAACCCATGGTTGCTTTGTATATTTTCTTAAACGCTCTATTTCCATAGCTACTTCCTTCATTGTTGGTCTGTCGTAGCCGTTCATGCTGAGGCATCGCTTTACAAGTGAAGCAATTGCCTGGAGTTGCTCGAGTGAACCTTCTCTAACTACTCGAGGGTCAAGAATTTGAAACAAGGTATTTGTTCTCATGGAAACGAGGAAATGGGTTGCCAAGTTCCTTTCTACTTGACTTCTTTCCATGCAAAGTGGCTTCTTACCTGTTAAAAGCTCTAGAAGCACAACTCCAAAGCTGTATACATCACTCTTATCTGTTAACTGGCTTGTATGAAAGTACTCGGGATCTAGATATCCTATTGTCCCTTGAACTAGTGTGGTCACCTGTGCTTGATCCAAAGGTATCAGTCTTGATGCCCCAAAATCTGAAATTTTTGTCACAAGGTTCTCGTCTAATAATATGTTGGCAGATTTCACATCTCGATGGATGATGGGTTTTGCTGCGGCTGAGTGAAGGTATGTAAGCGCTCCAGCCGATTCAGCAGCAATTCTTAAACGATTTTCCCACGATAACCAAGCCATTCCACCATTTGTGTGGATATGATGGTAAAGAGTACCATTAGAAACACATTCATATACTAGTAATGGAACCTCAGTCTCTAAGCAACAACCTAAAAGCTTTACAACATTCCGATGATTAATTTGAGTTAGAATGACAACTTCGTTAATAAACTGCTCAATTTGACTGTCATCCATTACTCTTGATTTCTTTATGGCCACGATATTTCCATTAGGTAAGATTCCTTTATATACCGTCCCGTAGCCACCACGACCAAGAATCCTATCGTCAGAAAAGTTTTTTGTTGCGATTTCCAATTCTTTGGTAGTGAATATTTTTGTTGACTGGTTTACACTGCCACCCTCATTCGAATCAATTTGTTGTTTCAACAACATGCCACCATTTTTAAGGAAGTATTTTTCTCTCAATTTAATAACCTTTCTTCTCTGGTGACTAAAGTACAGCCACCCGATTCCGATGAGTATAGATAAGAATCCAAACCCCATTCCTTAAAAAAACACAGAAGTCATCAGTGGCATATATATATTATATGACATTAATGCAATCTGAAACCAAACTATCCATTAAAAAAGCTTGAGTTTTCTCACCAAGAGACAGCTTGAGTGCTGGAGATTTGAAATTTTTAACAATGCAACCTCTCCCATCCTTTCTTCCATCTCCCTCATATCCTTGAGGGCATGAACAAATAAAACTTCCAGGAAGATTAGTACAAGTCCCGTTGCACGGGTTGTTGTTAGGATCCGAACATTCATTGATATCTACATTGCGATTATATAACAAATTTTAATATATATACTCTCAAATCATATGAATTATTACACTTCATTGCCTTCCCTTTGAGTGCTTGGATAAAGGAAACTTAGCAATTTGTAAAATTACTGGCTATGAAAATGTTACTAACCTTGACAGCCAGGAGAAAGATACGGATTGCCTTCATAACCATTCTTGCAGGAGCATCTATAGCCTCCATTTCCACCCTTAAAATCCACAGTCACTATTATTTTGACAATGATAATCAATTGTATTTCTATACTCGTTACAGGTCCTACTTCCAATAACCCAATTAAGTACCACTGGAACAGTCTTAGTTGTTCGGTTGACAAAATCAGGATCTGTGAAATCTGATGCACCACGAAACGTAAATGCATTTTGCTCTCCAAGAAAAGTGTAGCCGCATTTGTTGAAATCCCAGATTCTGGTGTGATAGTTTAGCGTATTCAGGGTCAGTAGGTAAGTTGTCAAACCAGGAGGCACGCTCGTTGAACAACACCCCATACCTGTATATGATTGAGAACATGAAAAGAAAAAAGTACTAAAGATAAGTCAGGACTTTGTTGTAGTGCATGGATTCAAGGGATGCACATATTCTGTATTTTCCTTGGTTAAGTACTGCTAGAGTGCTAGATCATTTGTCCAAATTCGAAACCAACATAGAATTATCAGACATCCCTCTATTTTAATGAGCTTCATACTTTTAGATTTTACGGTATGTTTTACCCAATCCTAAAAGATATTTTATACGATAGTTCATCGGCAAGCTAAGCCATCATACATACCGGTACGTGGTACCATCCATATAATTTTCTCTTAAAAATTCAAAGCTGGCATTTATATTGACAATATAACAAAGCACGCATATATTGTTGAATATAAGTAGGGTTCTCAACTGTCTAATACAGTAGTATAGAAAAATCATATTTGGTCATGTAGTTTTTAGAGGTTAAATAAAATGTAAACCTGAACATGAATCGAAGGGCACATCTCCAATGTTGGAGCAAACAGACACACATCCACTGCTAATATTTTTTCCTTCGATCGCTGCTACAGGAGAGATCATTGCGTAGTCATCACACCCAATGGTTATCAGCTTGTTTAGTTCTGACGACAGTGTAAAGTAGGAGTTTGCCACGACAAGCCCTGATGAATTGTCTTGAATCAGACCACCAGTTTGATTGTAGCACCTGGTAGCAATGGTATTTTTTATTCTCACGTGCTCATCTGATATATCTAGCACCTCTAAAGGTGGAAAATTCTCTCCATCGTAAGAATTTAGGTCGGCAGGCAAGAAAGCTTTGGGGGGGTTATAGGATGTGTTACAGGTAATGTCGAACCAGGGGCCAATGGAGCAACTAGAATCTGCAGATATGATGCCAAATGGATATGGTACTGTTAGGTTGCCACATTTACTCTGGCAGCCTGGAAGTGTATTGTTGATGGTTGCAGCGGCCGAGAATGGAAGGAGGGATACACACAAAAACATGACAAGGATCAGGAAGAGTAGATGCATTTTTGTTGATGATAAAATCCTTAGACTTTTTTTTATAAAGGAAATTAATTATATAGGAAAACTAGCAAGGCGCAAGTAAAAAATATTGTCTAGATGTCATGATTCTGAAATCGTTACCTCCGTGTACTCTCGATCATGTTATCTCAAATAAGACCTGTCAAATAGTGTTTTAATTTGAAAGATAGGACCTATATATCTTACAAACATGCTCTCGATCCTACGACTTCTAAAATCCTTGACTTTTATGTGTTAACTTTTAAAGGTTCTCATTCTTTGAAATCTGAATAATATGGAGGTTAAAATTTACAAAGTCACAACGTTGAATCTTTATAAAACACAACTAGTCCAGATGAAATGTATGAATGGAAGAATATAAATCTGTGGCTGCAAAATTGACATTTTGCTTGCGGCGCTGATTGCTCTTAAGATTAAATTACGTCGTTTTCTAGAGTAAGTATGCATGGCACACTGGCCATGCTATAGACTTAAAAACAAGTTGCATATATGTGAAAAACTAGTGGTTTTGATCACATTAGGACAAAATACAATACCAAGTCGGTATTGACATCTTACAGTTACTTTAAATCATATTGTGAGTGTGGTCGGTACAAAAACAATATGTCTATCTAGATGATTGAGAGACTAAAAAATGTTACTCACTCGACGCGCTACTCGATTCCCTATGTACATTTTGTGGTGTAGTACGAGGATCTGGTCGAGACAAAAATCTACAATTTGGAATACAGAAGAGTTTTAGTTACCTAATGAAACACACCCACTAAAATTTGGTCAAAATTAGCATACTTAAAGAAAAAAATGTGTCCCTCTTTCTTTTCTTTTTTTTCCCGCTTCGCCACCTCATTTCATCCTCACATTTAAAACTCATACATCAAAACACCTCTTCACTAATAACATTCATTTCGTATTTCGTATGTCATTTAGATCTCACCATACCCAATTAAAACACAACACTCACACACAAAACAAATAAAAAAAAATAAATAAAGAAACATAGAAGTGATGTACGCCACTCAAGTGGCTTGGGATTTGACACAAAAGGGGGAGGGGGGGACACCATATACTCATTCACATCAGATTTGGCGTGAATGAAAGTTACCATACCCGTTCCTCTTAACTATTGTTGATTTTCATTATTTAAGTAGTCTTGAGAAAAAAAATGAAACAACATGCTTGTCTTCATGTGAATATTTTTCATTCACAAATATAGGGCTTATTTTATATATTGTATCAAACCATTAAACAACATACATATATGGAGTATCGGCATTATTTACGATGTTTATAATTTTATCAAGCAACGTTTTTAGTAGTGATTAGTTTATTTAACATGAATGTAAATAGAAAATTTTCTATAAAAGGATTGGAATATCCTACTAATATAATGGGGAAAAAGGAAAACTAAAAGATAAATGCGTAGTAGTCAATTAATCTATATCACACAAAGTAAATTGCAAAACTGTAAAGTATCAAATTGTGTATTCCTTTTTATGTCTTGAGAAAGAGATCATATATTTAAAAACTAGTTATAATACTCGGGAATACATGAGTTGTTACATTACATTTTTTTAAGTATTGAAAGATTTAACCTTCTTTTTTTTTTTGCCAAAAGTTCAATAAAGACTCAATATTTGTCATAAACCCAATGAACCAATCCTAGTCACTCATTTTTTCATCAAAAATAATAAAAAAAACTCATTTTCCACCTCTTTTTTAAAAATTAAATAGCTCACGCACTGTTAATCGTTACGCAAAACAAAACATATCATCGCCAAATTAACAATTAATTTAAACATAAAACCAATCAATTTACAATTAAACACATCAAGTTTTATTTATAAAATTGCATACAACCTAGAATTCGTCTAATTAATTTTATAACCAATAAAGATTGAATCTTGATGCACAAAGATCGAATCTTGATGCATAAAACGCCCAAAGGGCTTAAAAATTAATCAAGAACCCTAATTTTGTCTAATTTTATTTACTTGTAATTACAAATTCTACACGTTGGCTCGTGATGCCACTGTTGGGATTTTAGATCTAATTAACAATTAAACATATCACGAGTACGCAGCGGAAAGATCAAACACGTATAGAACTTATAATTAACAAGGGATTGAAGATGTGTACCTTTTAGCAAGAAACGTTGCACTGCTTTTAGCAATAAACGTTACACCGTCTTCAATATACGCGTGTGTATAACACCACGCGAAACCAGCAAGGATCAAAAGAATAATCCCTCTAAGTTTACACACACAATACGTTCTTAGCAAACAACGTGTATGCTAGTACTAGTAGTGTTTAACCAAACGATAACCTTCGTCTTTGAATCAGTCAACACACGAACAAAACCACAAGATTGTGGTGTTCGATCGCCAAACGAAACCCAAACGGTTGTTTGGTTCGATCGCACGTCACCCGAGAACAAAAACCGAAACCCTTAGAGGGTTGTAAGGTTCGGTCGATCACAAGGAGCACAAGGGAGAGATTTAGGGATTTTTGGATTGAAGTTGTGAGCTTTCAAGGACCCTAAGACCTCCTTATATACTCCTCTCAACTTGGCATGCAAGTAAAATCTTCCACCTCCTCATAAGGAGGTGGTTCGACCGGTATAAGGAAACAAGGGGCCAAACCGCACCTTTCCTTTATTCGGTTTTTACATATTAGTCTTTTAAACCTTTTAACGACTAATATTTATTTCTCGTTAAACATTTAACGATCGTTTGTTTAAACACTAATTAATATATTACATTAATATATTAAATACGTTGTTCTACATATTAACGTATGCGTCCCCTTAGGCTCGAATAATTTCTGGACATATATAATTTATATTTGTTCATATTCCAACAGCTCCCACTTAGACATGTATAAATTATACAATAATATTGGTAAGCGTCTAGCAACACGCCAATGCTCCCAGAAACATCAGAGTGTGGTTTCATAAAGACGCGGAAAAATGATTTATGAAATTACAATCCATTTGTTTCTGATACCGTGTTAAAAATGGATATGGATCAATGTCATTCTATTATTTAACGATTCTGTTTCTCGTATATGTAACTAAACAAGATTACTGAAAATCAATGAGACATATCTACATGAGTTTTCGGGTACAACCATACACACATCTGATTAATTCTACGAGAGGCCCAGTGGCATCATTCTTTAACTTTTAAAGGAACAAATTCTATATTGACTACAAGTGTCAAGTCATCGTGTTTCAAAATCACTTCTGAAATAGCCTTTATTAGTTATCCAATTTTCAAGATAACTTAGACCAGATCAAGAAGGATTATCCACATATGCAAGACCTACTTGCATCTCAAGTCTAAGGATTTTGTAAATAAAATCACTTACAAGATTTACTTAATGACGACGATCCATAATGTAATATTCTTGTCGTGGGGAAAATCCAATACTCATCTTACGAATATCATGTGAGTTTGGTGGACACATCTTTAATATCTATAATATCACCAATCACTCAGAATTATCTCAATTTAACAATATTCCTATATTGTTAATCGATAACGGATTAATTTAGAATAATAAATATTATTATTTATGGATTTAAACATGCAAATATAGGACACAATTTAAGATATATATATAACAAAAATACCAAGTACCATTATCATAAAATAAATTATTCAAACATCCCGTATCCAAATACTAAACACATTGTTAGCCTCAATTTATTGAGTCGAACAAGGAAGCTCGGTCACTCTACGATGGAGCTTCGGTCTTTAATTAGTTA
>BQNB010008988.1:0-16765 GCA_026074375.1 Tanacetum coccineum
AGACACCTCCCAAGAATTACAAAGATACGTATGACAAAGTCGATGAGGAATTTAGTACCGTCATTCACCATCGCAATGACAATGTATTGCCTCTTGTAGATCAACGTGACTTGGCTAATGAATCATGAGATGACTACTATCGAAAGGACTATGGAGGTGTTGTGATACGAAAATCTAAGTGAACCATGTCATGCTCAAGTTGTCATGCAAATACTCTTGTGAATGATTTCATTTTATCTATTAATTTTTTACATCCTGTTTGGTTTATATGTGTGTACTGCTGAACTCATTTAGTACTGCCAGGCAATAGTTAGTGCTGCCAGGCATGTCAGCTGTAATGGTTGTTTAGTGTTAATAATGTTTAGTTTGTGTCTATGAATAAGTATGAAGGATGTATGGAAGTTTTGCTGGATAATCCTAATTAATGAAAGTTATGATGTTTATTAAAGCTCATGTGTTGTTTAGTCTTAATAAGTATTGTATGAAAGTTTTGTTGGATAATCTGAATGACAGTTATGATGTTTAGAACTAGTTAAACTAGTTCATACACCTAATACTGCTAAGGTAAGTTAAAACTGCTAAGCTAAGAACTGAACTGATACATTAATTAATGATAACACACATTAATTCATTCCACCCACCACCGCCTAACTATCCCTCTACCCCCTTAAACTCTTCCACCCATTCATAACACACATTAATTCATTTCACCCACCAAAATCGTTCAGCTACAGTAATCCCTAACACTTTTTCATAAACCCTAATTTCAAACATGGCAAATCAGAACGGTAACTTTATTATCTTTTTTTTCCTTATTTCCTTTTTTGCTTATTTTTTAGCTTCTCTGCTAATGTGTGTCCATTATATGTTTTTTTCAAGCTTAACTGCTCATATGTGTTGTTGTGTGTTGCTTATCTGCTCATGTTTCTTAGAATGATAACCTTTTTCGAATCCCTTTATATTCTTAAACACATATATAGCAGTTTAGGGGTGTTTGGATTAAAAAATTGGACCCATATGCATTAGCCACATTATGAAGGAGTGTTTGGGAATTCATTGTGAAAACCAAATAACTGAATTCATTGTGAAAACCAAATAAAACCATGGATGATATTAAAGGCAAGACCTTTGGAGTGAAGATACAATGACTTTTGTTGACTTTTGCTGAAGAGAAGATAGGGAAGAGGAAGCTTAGAAGTGGATAGTGATGTTAATCTACTTTATGATGTTATGTTTTTTGGTCCTTATGTAATGGTAGTAGATGTTAATCTACTATAAAACAATATGCATGTAACTGAATTTATTATGTTAGAATGGTTTGTATTTGGTTAATGAAGTAATGATGTTATCTTCTATATTATGTTATCTGCTTATTTTGATTGACAAATGTGTGTTTTGGTTAGGATATTATCTGCTTAATTATACTTAATTTTCTTTTGCAGAAATAATTGACATTAGCTCAGACATCTCAGATGACAGGAGATGGGCAGCAAAAAAAGCAAGTGCTCCAGTATTTTATGGGCCATCAACACAAGGATTGCTAGATGCTTATGGATATAACACAATTGAGGAATATCTATCATGGAACTACTTTCCAAGCACAGACATGGAAACCACAGACAAGAGAAACACAGACAAGGATTGCATTGTTGACTCTAACTCTGCAATGTCTAAAGGTAAATATGTACCAGTTTGCAAGAAAAACAAACCAAATATGTATAGCCATGTACAAGTCACAGGATCTGTGCTGGGACTACCAAATGTTACTACATGGGATGAAATTGAAAAGAAAATGGGAGCCAGGAAGTCAAAAACTTATGCAGATAAGACAAAGAGGAAAAGAAAGGTGTCATGTGGAAGCTGATCATGTTATAACTTGTTTTAGATGTTAGCTTTGTTTTGTGTTTTGTTTAGCAATCAAACTTTATGGTGACTTATGTAATGGTGAAAATCATGTACTTTTTAAAACCTTATGAAATTTGATGTATTGGTCTATTTGGTTTGTGATGTTATTGTCTGGTTTGTGTGTTATTGCAGCTTGCATATGGGCCATCAACACAAGGATTGCTAGATGCTTATGGATATAACACAATTGAGGAATATCTATCATGGAACTACTTTCCAAGCACAGACAATGAAAGCACAGACATGGAAACCACAGACAAGAGAAACACAGACAAGGATTGCATTGTTGACTCTAACTCTGCAATGTCTAAAGGTAAATATGTACCAGTTTGCAAGAAAAACAAACCAAATGTGTATAGCCATGTACAAGTCACATGATATGTGCTGGGACTACCAAATGTTACTACATGGGATGAAATTGAAAAGAAAATAGGAGCCAGGAAGTCAAAAACTTGTGCAGATAAGGCAAAGGGGAAAAGAAAGGTGTCATGTGGAAGCTGATCATGTTATAACATGTTTTAGATGTTAGCTTTTGTTTGTGTTTTGTTTAGCAATCAAACTATGGGGCTTATGTAATTAATTAAAAAAAATTTAAAAAAAATGGTGAAAATCATGTACTTTTTAAAACCTTATGAAATTTGATGTATTGGTCTGTTTGGTTTGTGATGTTATTGTCTGGTTTGTGTGTTATTGCAGCTTGCACATTGCATAAGCAGAGGGAGAAAAAGCCACGGTTTAATAAGCAGTTTCTATAAGCACTCTTTAAGCTACTAGCAAAAAACAATGAAGCTTAAACTTCTATATTAAACAGGAATGCATAACATTAACGAATAGGTTACTCTGGCAAGATGGTAAACCGCTTGACTTCCGTAAGGGAGGTCGCCGGTTCGATTCTTGCTGGAGTGTAACATCCTTTTTTATAAGCATTTTTAAGCTACTAGCCAAAAACAATGAAGCTTAAACTTCTATATTAAAATGGAAATGCATTACATTAATGAATAGGTTGCTCTGGCAAGATGGTAACCTGCTTGACTTCTGTAAGGGAGGTCGCGGGTTCGATTCTTGCTGGGGTGTAACATCCTTTTTTTATTTTCTTGTTATGAATATATTGGTTTTTTTGGGTATTTAGTCACATACAACTAAGCATAAAGTGACCAAAAGTGTTAATAAGTGTGACCATATAGTGTTTAAAGTGACGAAATGTCTATTTTGTGTGACTATTGATCATCAAATGGCCACATGAATTTGATGTTTGTGTGACCTTTTGATTATATTTAGCACATATAGCATTGTGTGTTTTGGGTATTTAGGTCACATTACAACTTGCATAAAGTGACCAAAAGTGTTAATAAGTGTGACCATATGGTGTTTAAATTGAAGAAATGTGTATTTTGTGTGACTATTGATCATCCAATGGCCACATGAATTTGAAGTTTGTGTGACCTTTTGTAATATTTAGCCACACAAAGCATGTTTGTTTTGGGTATTTAGTCACATACAACTAAGACTAAAGTGACCAAAAGTGTTAATAAGTGTGACCATATGCTGTTTAAAGTGAAGAAATGTGTCAATCTACGAAGACATACTATCTAGAAAGCTCAAGATTTAAAGACGGAACTTACTCTGTTGAGGCTGCCGACCGTTGCTTTCGCTTCTAGCTTTCTTATCATTTTGGGCTTGATAGCTAGTTGCAACCGCATTGCTATATCAGAACAGATCAATCATCAATCACATCATGGAAAGAGGCATTCACATCATTAATGACAGGAAACCTTCTATCAAACACCTTCACATCTTTGGTTGCCTTTGTTATCTAACTAGAGATGGTGAAAATTTAGATAAGATGAAAGAAAAAGGGGATCCATGTGTCATGGTGGGATATTCTACTTAGTCGAAGGGGTATCGTGTTTTCAACAAGAGAACTCGATTAATAGTTGAATACCATTTCATATAGTCTTGATGAAAATCAAGAAATGATGTCTGAGCACAACCAGTTCAGCCCACGCACACAACGTCTAGAGATGTCTGTAAATTTTTTTTATCTCTTCATGCCTCGTTTCCTCAAGGAATAAGGCGTCAGATTATGACAACTCTGACCCCGTGCCCCCACTACAAGATGTTGTTCCTCCAGCAGACAAGACAGATTCTACAACAAGGGTTTGAATATCTCTGTAGTCATTTACTTGAAGATATTACAATCCAACACACGTCTCGCATAGGAAAACAACAGTTGATCAAGCACCGAATGCATCGTTTCAAGAAGCTGAATTTATCAATCCTTTTTGTACACGGGTACAAGAAATTGGTGAGTCTTCCTCACGCAACATTGATAATACCGATGTGCATTCATTTCAACCACAAAGTCATGATTTCCGATGGACCAGAGATCATCCATTAGAACAAGTTCGTGGAAATCCATCCATGCCAGTTCAAACAAGACGACAGCTTGCCACAGATCCTGAAATGTGTATGTTCGCACTCACGGTGAGTATTGTTGAACCGAAGAACATTAAGGAGGCAATGGCTGATTCTGCATGGATCGAAGCAATGCAGGATGAACTTCATCAGTTTGACAGACTAAAAGTCTGGGAACTCGTCGACAAACCATTTGGCAAGATGATTATAAAGCTAAAGTGGTTATGGAAGAACAAGAAGGATGAAGATCAGACTGTAATTCGCAACAAAGCACGACTTGTTGCTAAAGGTTATGCTCAGGAAGAGGGTATTGATTTTGAAGAATCATTTGCTCCAGTTGCTCGCTTGGAAGCAGTTCGGATTTTTGTTGCCCACGCAGCACACAAGTCTTTTCCAATCTATCAGATGGACGTGAAAACGGCATTTCTTAATGGTCCACTGAAGGAGGAGGTTTATGTTGCTCAGCCAGAAGGGTTCGTTGATCCAGATCATCCAGAAAAAGTCTACCTTCTGAGGAAAGCTTTGTATGGATTAAAGCAAGCTCCAAGAGCCTGGTACGATGAACTATCAAACTTCCTGATGTCCAAAATTGACCCAACTTTATTCAAGATAAAATACGGGGAGGATATTCTACTTGTGCAGATTTACGTTGATGACATAATTTTTGGATCGACAAATCCTAAATATTCAAAACGATTTGAAAAATTAATGCACAGTAGATTTGAAATGTCCTTAATGGGGGAGATGAAATTCTTTTTAGGACTTCAGATCCACCAGTCCCCAAAAGGTATTTTTATCAATCAGGCCAAGTACGCTTTAGAGATTCTGAAAAAGCATAATATGGACAACTGTCACTCCATTGGTACACCATTGGCTACTAAACCCAAACTAGATGTAGATTTGAGTGGAGAACCCGTAGACCAATCTGATTATCGTAGAAATCGGTTCACTCGCTGTACTTGAATCTAGTAGACCAGACTTAGTGAAGCAGTATGCTATTTGTGCAGTTATCAGCACGACCAACTAAAAGCACCTCAGGATGTTAGAAGAATCTTTAAATACCTAAAGGGTACCATTAAATGGGACTCTGGTATCCAAGGATTCTGGCTTTGAACCTAACAGCAATTCAGACGTGTTCATGACGAATGCATTGATATCGAAAAAGCAATTCTGGAGGGATACAGTTCCGTGGTGATAAAACTTGTAAGCTGGATGGCAAGAAACAAAAATGCCCACTGCAATGTCTTCAGCAGAGGCAGAGTAGTGGCGTTATCTGCAAGTTGTGCTCAATGTAATGTAGGTTGAGGACACAAACAACTTCAGATTATCGGCTTCTACTATACATAATGCCTTGTATTGTCGACTCTCTGTACAGCATAGCAATCTCATGCAACCCCGTACAACATTCACGGACAAAGCACATCCATACTCGGTATCATTTCATAAAGGAACATGTTGAAAATGGTATAATTGAATTATATTTTGTCAGAACTGAATACCAATTAGCTGACATGTTTACGAAAGCCCTTCCTGAGGATCGGTTTAAGTATCTTGTCAGAAGGATTGGTATGAGATGTTTGACTCCAGCTGAACTGGAGGTTCTGACAAATGAGACTGCTTGATATCATCATCAAACATCACCATGTACATTATTTTTGAGAAAAGCAAATACCAATAAATTTAAAACTTCAAAAATGAAAATACAAAATCAGAAAATTCCCAAAAAGATTCTTCTCGACATGTCTCCTTGGAATCGATAACATTTACGTGCTTAGAAATGTCGATTAACATTGACACGGGTGTGTAATTGAAGTTCGAGCGAGAGTTGCAAATAGTTTCAAAACATGTCATTTCTAATTTTCTAAATGGCTTATGTGCAATGTCAGTACATAACCGGACTTCAAATAAAGGAAGGTTTATAACTTATCCTCACAACGAGAAATTTATGTTTCTCGGTCTGAGTGGTATTACAAGTCATTCAAATGTTTTAAGCTCAAGAAAAAGGATAGTGTACGTTTTCAGTGCACTTAACCTCTAACGTAGATGAGATGTACTCTAACATTTGGTTTTTCTAAAAAGTTGTACACAATTTTTTCTCAAGAATTTCTTGAGGACCAATTCATAATCTTTCAAAAATTGTGTGTTCAACACTCCATCCCTCACAATGTTTTCAAAAGACAACAATTTCTCAATTGGTCCTATTTTTTAGGGGGGGTTTATCGAAAAACAAAGATTTAATGTTCTTGGATACATCAACAACGGGACAATTTTATGTATTCAAAAGACATTATCAAAATGTTCCAAACCATTCATGGTAATATATTTTCCTTTTTTTTTTTTTTTTTTCTTTTTTTCCACACAGATTTTTCAAGGACAACTTTTAATATAAGGTATTTCAAAAACTAAGTCGTTTTTTATTTTAAATATAGGGGAGAAAATGTATTTAAATATATCTATTCGACTCAATGTGATGAACAGTAAGAAATAGGTTTATGGTATGATTCTTATACTCTAAACATCTTAATTCACGCGATTTAATGTAATAAGGTGGTAGGTTTTGAATCAATCCTATGATCCAACCAGAACCGGAGGATCTACCCAAGGATAATCAAAAGTTAGAAATAGCAGTCCTTAGGTATGATTGGAGATGAATGTATTTGGGAATAATGCCCACTAAGATTGAGCTAACACTGGAACAATCACAAAAAGGTATTAGTAATGACGTCCTGGTAAGCATTGAAGGCATTGAAGAATGAAAAAGAAATGTATAGATAAAGGGTGTAAATAAAGAAGCCCTCCACACAACTTAAGGCAGAAACCGGGTCAATACATATGCTGTCAGAATCACAAGTTGATTGCTGACATTGAAAATGACATCATGGACCCAGTGATGCAATGCACAACCCTTCCCAGCCATTTGGGTTTCTCTTAACAGAAACTTGTCTCATTTGTCACGGAGATACACACGTTATCTATTGACATCTCATTCCGAGATCGTTGATATTGAATAGGTGGCAATATGCTCCAGCCTCCGAGTACTAAAACCAAAATGCACTAATCGAGTTAGAGCAAGTGATCAATTAAAATCTGTGTAGGACACATTCCATTTCAAACACTTGTTGAACATCATCAAGTTCACAAGCTGTTATCAAGAGTCCTACGCAATATCATTGTGATATTTGCCAGAACATCCGAGTGATACTAATGTATTCACAATGAAGATGGAAATCCTGCTTGATTCAACATTCAACAGATCTTGGTAGGTGATTCTATTGAATCAAACTGTGCAATGGGATATCGATTTGGTCCAGTAAATGAATTGACGGTTGATGAATTTTGATAAAAACATGACACTCTTGATGTGTTACAAAAACTCTTTAACGAGTGACACGTCGATTGATTTTCAAATCAATTTTCTCGTTTATGCTAAGTAAAATGCAGGTCAAAACGGTGGTAACGGTTAAATGGGCGGGGTGGGGGGCCAACCTCTATCCCATTAAATGCTCATTACGAAGACATACTAGCATGAAAGCTCATGATTTAAAGACAAAGATTCGCAAACTCTGATTTTTAAGCTTTCAAGATATATGCAATAGTTGAGCTTGTTGGTCAAGACACAAGATCGCATGATGCATAGACTCAATAAAGACAATGACAAAGGATCAAATTCAAGATCGTAAGCAATGAAGGAAAAGCTACACAAATAACGAAGACAAAGACCAAGAACACTCGAGCTTAAAGACAAAAAGCAATCTCAATGATCTCATGAAGGAGTGTCCTCATTGAACTCATTCGGGGGAGATTGTTAGCCTCAATTTTATTATGGTCAATAAAGGAAAGGCTAGTTCCGTGTTCAAGACCTCACTTCGGGGGAGATTGTTTTCCTCAATTTATTAAGTCGAACATCGAGTTCTGGTCACTCTACCGTTGGAGCTTCGGTCTTTAATTAGTTAATGTTTGTAATAGGATAATTTCGGGAATGGGCTCGATAGTTAATCTAATTTTGTATATGTTTCGGGTTTAATCCAAGCAATAACCCGAGCCTGTGTCCAGTCAAAATATATGCGCGTCACATTAAATGCGTAGGGATATATATATAGATATTTTCCTTTTGAAAATATCTATTCTCATAAATCTCATTTTAATCAAAATTCTAATATCTTTTTTTCTCTCATCTCTCTCTCTCTAAACAATATTTTCTTTTCTAGTTTCTTGATTTTTTTTTGAACGGCGATTTTATTAAAAAATAAAAATCTAGCAAGGAGCTAGAATTACACAGAAATAAGGTATGGGTTTTTCAACCACTCGTTCCAAGAGAGCAGAGTTTTACATCTAGAATTACACCAAGAAAAAGAGCAAGAAACAATATTATCAAAAAGTAACGCCTTCGAGGAGCTCTGAGTATCAAAAAGAAGCTTATTACGAAACCTCCAAATGAACCACCATGAGACATAAAATACACCTTCTAGAATGGCTTTAAGATTAGCCGGAAATCGAATCGAAATAAACCATCCCAGCCATTCTTCATATGACGTCCATCCAACAAACGGAATGTTCCACCATCTAGTAATCCTCTCATATATAGCATTGGTCATTGAGCACGAGAAAAATAAATGAGAAGTCGTTTCAATCCCATCATCACAAACCGGACATACAAGGGATTGAATATTAATACCCCTGTTTGATAAATTCCACCTTGTAGGGAGAGCATTGTGGTTAACTTTCCAAGCCAAAATGTTAATTTTTATTGGAATGAACTTAATCCATCGAGTCTTAGAAGCCACAGAGAGCGATCGAGAGCCATCAATCCTCTTCCTGAGAGAAGAAACCGAATATACACCATCACTATTCAACGTCCATACATACCTGTCGGCTTGAGGAACTAGATTAACGTCTTCCAGTAATGTGGTCAAAGAACATAGTTGGGCCTGCTCTATACCTCCTCTCACATTACGGCGAAAAGAAAACTCCAGATTTGGATCAGCAATCTTGGACCGAACACTTACGTCCTTCCTAGTCTCAAGGTTATAAAGCCGCGGGTAGATGTCCTTAAGGATACCGTCTGCACACCATTTGTCTTTCCAAAAGCAAGTGTTGTTTCCATCCCCAATTTTAAGCTTCAAGAACTCAAAAAAGTCTATCCCCTTTTCTTTGAGCAATCTAATCTCACTGATAATATGCGACCAGGTGGACATGTACCGTTTGTCGTTGTTTTTATCTATGCTCCCATCTTCCCCGTGAATAGCTTTGATCACTCTCGTCCAGAGGGACTCTCTATTTGTAAAGAATTTCCAAACCCATTTGCAAATAAGGGCTCGGTTCAAGGCATACAAACTAGCTACTCCGAGCCCACCCTGATCTTTCCCAGAAGTAACTGCTTCCCATTTAATCCATGTCGCTTTATTTTTTCCTTGCTCGTGACCATGAAAGAACCTACGCCGAATAGATTCCAATTCTTTTAAAACTTTAACGGGGGCTTTGTATATGGACAAATGAAAGATAGGAATCGATCCTAATACGGATTTGATGAGCGTAAGTCTGCCCCCGATAGAAAGGGCCTTCATTTTCCATTTTGAAAGTCTCTCTTTAACCTTATTAACAACTTCTTGCCAAGAAGCTATATGATGCATGTTACCACCAACCTTAGTACCTAAGTATGTAAAAGGAGCTCGGAGAACCAAGCAGCCTAAACTGTTCGCTGCACGACTAACCGTACTTTGCTCTACATGAACCCCCATAATTTTACTCTTGCTCATATTAAACTTGAGACCGGACGCTCGACGAAAACATTCCAGAACATTAGTAAGAGTGCCAATGTTTTTATCGCACCACTTCCCAATAAAAACAGCATCGTCCGCAAAAAACATATGGGATATCTCCACCGAATTAGGTAATTTAATACCCGTGAACATACCCTCTTCCACCACCCTTTTGAAAGAAATATGCAAAGTTTCCATGATAAGAATAAACAAAAAGGGGGATAACGAATCACCTTGTTTAAGGCCTTTGTAGAATTGAAACTCTTCGGTCGGGCTACCGTTGATGAGAATAGACCCTCTAGACGACTTCAAGCAGCTTTGAATCCAATGTCTCCATTTGGAGCCAAATCCAAATTTTTGAAGAACCTCGTCCAAAAAATCCCACCGCACCGAATCATAGGCTTTCTCAAAATCAACCTTGAAGATAATAGATCGTTTCTTCCTGTATGAACACCATTGCATAATTTCGTTAAGAACGAACGGACCATCCATAATTTGTCTTCCTGGAACGAAAGCGGATTGCACTTCTTGAACAATATCACCAAGGACGGGAACCAGTCTATTGGCCAAAATTTTGGTAACAATTTTATATAAGCTGCCTATAAGACTTATAGGACGAAAATCTTTCACTTGATTAGCGTTAGGGATTTTAGGAATGAGTGTGATAAAGGTGGAATTACAACCAGGAGCAAACTCCCCAAACTGAAAGAAGAACTTCACTGCTGCTATGACGTCTTCTTCCACCAATTTCCAGAACTGCCTATAAAATCCAAAAGTAAACCCGTCCGGTCCCGGAGATTTATCCACTCCGCATTCCCAAACAGCCCGCTTAACCTCCTCAGTTGTGACCTCTGATTCCAACTCGATCTGCTGTTCCCGATTAATGGAATAAGGGAACTCCATATCAAAAGTAATACGGTGATCCTCCGGTCTTTTAAAACGGTCACGAAAATGTTCAAGAAACTCAGATTTCACGCTATGAGGATTATCAACCCACGTACCTTCCTTAAGAACCCCTCTAATGCTCATCTGTTTCCTTCTTTTATTGATAAGACCATGGAAGAAACGTGAATTTTCGTCCCCTTCAACTGCCCATTTGATTTTAGCCTTCTGAATGTACTCATTAGCTTGGATTTTTCTCAAGTTCTCGATGGAATTTACAACTATCAATCTCCTAGCAATTATGTCGTCAGTGTTGTTCCCTTTATCGATCTCTGAGTCAAAGGAATATAGTTGCGCCTGGAGATGAATCAACTCAGCCTTTTTACTCTGAATATACGATTTATTCCACTCCCGAATCTTAGATTTGAGAAATCGGAGTTTCTTCATAAGATTCAACATATTGTTATTACCATCTCGAGGAGCGGAATGCCATGTGTCTTCCACAAAAGAACGGAACCCCTCAACTTCTAACCAATGATTGTAGAACTTGAAAGGGCATGGTCCATAATCCACCGTCTCTTCCCGGAGCAAAATTGGACGATGGTCCGAAAGGTGCCTATCTAGCGTAATAGCAGAAAGATGAGGATGAACAATCAACATGTTTTCGGTCATAAGAAAGCGATCTAATTTACTCATCTTCTTGGCTGTTTTATGGCACCAAGTATAATTACATCCTCCTAAAGGGACCTCCACCAAGCCTGAGTTAAATATGAATGAATTAAATACCTCCGCATCTTGAGCATGAAAAACGGATCCAAACCTGTCTGATGGGTATCGGACCTCATTAAAGTCTCCCATCATGATAACTTCCCCGTCCCAATTGTGAACAACAGAATGCAAATACTCCCAAACTGCACGTTTTTCTTTCCTTTCGTTAGGAGCATAAACTACTACGAAAAGAACATCAACATTGGTACTTATCCAGACGCCACGAACAATAGCAAAATAATCAGAAAGCGTGTGACTCTTTTTATTAAAACAATGAGGGTCCCAAGCGCATAAGATACCTCCCGAATTTCCTACTGAATCACTGTGCACAAAATCAAAAGCGAAATTACCCCAACATGATTTAACTGTGAAAGTTTCCATGTTCTCCTTTTTAGTTTCCTGAAGGGCTAAAAAATTGATGCGATGTTTGATACATAACTCCCTGACCCAATCTTGTTTGGCCTTTTGGGCGAGGCCTTGTATATTAAGGGACATGTAATTCATCGATTAACCTCGTCCGCTCCTTGAGATTCTATGATTTTCATAATATCATTCTCGCAACCCTCCATGTTATAACCCATCGTTTGCCCGACCTTAACAAGCTCCTCCATGCAATGCAAAATTGATCCACCTGTCCTTGGAATTTGAGATATTTTAAAGTGACCAGAAGTACCTGAGTTACAACTTTTTGGTAAGGATTCAATCTGTTCTTCCAAGATGTGTGTACCCTCCTGATCATTCTTCTGTAATTGTGGCGAGTGATCTTCAATTTTGTCTTCCCTACAATCAGATTTGTTCAAGCTACTACCGTCCACTTGATTAGCAGCTTGAACCGAAGGCGATTGATTATCAATATTTTCGGGTATTGGATCCTCAGCCTTTGGAGTGAAGCCCGGTGGATGAGTTTGACTGCTACTGCTAACGGACCCCTTGGGTAACTCTTTATTATTCTCCTTATTAAGCATCCCATAGATATCAAACGGGTCATCTGATTTTTCTGTTCTCCCATCTGCAGGATTATCAAAAATGGTCTCTTCCACAACTTCTAGTTCGCTCAAATCCCCATGATTATCTTTGTCAGATAAGTTCCCATCATTATTGGATAATTCATCTTCGTAAGAACTGTTATCATCAGAGTCCTGTGAAAGTTCCGGTACCCACCCTGGTATTTCCTTAGCTCTTATACCAAAAGATTTGCCTTTGAACACCAACTTGAAAGACTCCAAAATATTATCTTGCATCGTCGTGGATATACAAATCCTTTTAGAATAATATCCTACGTCAGAATCTTCGTGAGCCAACAAGTGCCCCCATTTGGACGCAATCCTTTTAAACGTATTCTTGGTCCAGAATTTAAAAGGAACGCCTTCCACTTCCACCCAGGCGAGTCTACCTTTAAGAGAAAAATCGCTAGATGCGTGATGTAACGTTGAAAACCAAGAAGCAATCCCTGTATGTTTCAAGAATTCATCTCTGGAATCAGGATTAGAAAAGCTTATCATCAGCCATAGTTCACCCAAATAATGAATTGAAACATTCCCAAACCCCTCGTCACCTATAATGTTGGTAATGTTTGATAGTACGTCCACTTCCTTCACTCTACCAAAGAGAGATAAAGATAAATCCGATGTGTTAATGCAATCATCATCCAGGACAACATTGGAAGTGGTGTCAGTAGGCATTGCGTTATGCTTTAGCACCGAAGCAAATGATTTATTGCTCGATGAATAACCCCCAGCAACAACAGGTGGACTCTTAGTCGAAACATTAGTTTTATTCGCCTCTCTTCTTCCCAGTGGGGGATTACCATTCAGAGGTGGTCTTTGAAAACGTGCGACGTTTGTGTGAAGTTTAAAGCTACCCACCCAAACAGTGTCAAGGTTGTTTACCAAGCGTTCAACGTTGAAAACATTAATAAACCGAACAAATCCGAACCTCTTACCAGCCTTCGTCCTCTTAGTAGGGATATACGAATCGACCACGTGACCGTAAACCTTGCAGGCGTGAAATAAATCCTTGGCATTGAAAGACTCCGGGAAATTAGTGACAAAAATTGAAGTAGAGATCTTTGTAGTATCATCTTCTTTAGATCGATATGTACCCATTTGAAAATAAAAGATATGATTGGATTGAAGGGAGTTCTTGAAAAAACAATAAGATAAAACCTGATGAAAAACTTCAAAAAAATAATGAGCGATAACCTTTCGATCTTGAAGGACCGACTCAAATACTTCCAGATAAACAAATCGATCAATGGATTGAAGAGCAAATATCAAGATCGAAACTCAATCTTGAAGGACCAACTCAAGCAATTCAGAAATCAACGAATCTAACTACCTCCGTCCATCCATTGTCACCCATTAGATTGGATTGAAGGGAGATCACAAAAATTAGGAAAAATTGAAGATGAAAATAACAGAAGGGATTAATGGTGGCGAGGATTAAACGGAAACGGAAACGGAGGTCAATTTGGGGGAGAAAGAACAAATCTAAACCCTTAGATCCAAAGATGAGAAATCGTCTAACACGCTCGATATGAGATCAAATCAAGAATTGATTGATCCCAATTTCAGGGGTTATAACGAATCAAACACTAAGGATGAAAAAGGATTAGATTGATCTTAATTGGGGAAAATTCATGGTTTGGATTTTGATGATCGTGTTATGAAGTATTAACGGGATCCTACATAATGTTTATCAAATGGCCACATGAATTTTATGTTTGTGTGGCCATTTGTAATATTTAGTCACACAAAGCATTTTTTTGGGTGTTTAGTCACATACAATTAAGCATAAAGTGGCCAAAAGTGTTAATAAGTGTGACCATATGGTGTTTAATTGAAGAAATATGTATTTTGTGTGACTATTGATCATCTAATGGTCACATGAATTTTATGTTAGTGTGGCCTTTTGTAATATTTAGTCACACAAAGCATGTTTGTTTTGGGTATTTAGTCACATATAATTAAGCATAAAGTAGCCAAAAGTGTTAATAAGTGTGACCATATGGTGTTTAAATTGAAGAAATATGTATTTTGTGTGACTATTGATCATCCAATGGCCACATGAATTTGATGTTTGTGTGACCTTTTGTAATATTTAGCCACACAAAGCATGTTTGTTTTGGGTATTTAGTCACATACAACTAAGCATAAAGTGACCAAAAGTGTTAATAAGTGTGACCATATGGTGTTTAAATTGAAGAAATGTGTATTTTGTGTGACTATTGATCATCAAATGGCCACATGAATATTATGATTGTGTGACAAAACGTTTAGTGTGACCATATATGCCATTTGGTCACAGTGTTAGAAGTAAATGTGACTAAACACATTAGCTTTTGGCAAGCTAACACAAACTAAACTTTAGACACACATATTAAGTTACGTGACCATATGTAACGGAATTTGGCTACACTAAAATAATGTGTGACAAAACGTTTAGTGTGACCATATGTGGCATTTAGTCACATTGTTCAAGTGTGTGACAAATATTTGTCACTATTTATATGTATATCGTGACCAATGCTTCAAGCTTACTTGTATTGGTCACACGTTCGAAATTCATATGTGACCAAACAATATTACCAGTTACTTTTAGCCACATGATGTTCGAATGTGTGGCAATACAGTTCTAATGGTCACACGATAAAAATGTTCATGTGTGATTAATTAGTAAATGGTGTCTTTTTTGGTACCTTTAGTCACATAAATATGTGAATGTGTGGCCCTTCCCTTTTGCCCATGTGTGACCAAATCTACTTTTTGTACTAGTGGTACAAGTATAATAGCACAGCATTTGAATACCTTTTCCCTCCTAAATCAAGTTACAACTTTCTAAAGCTCAATGTACACGTCCATAATGCAAGAAAGTCAAATTAGGTCATTTTACCTCGTAAATCACTTTGGTTTCTTACCACCACTTTAACATAAGGTACAAGCACCTAATGCATGACTCCTAAACCCTAAACCTAAACCTTAATTCATTCTAAATCCTAATCTAAAAACCTAAACCCTAAAAAAAACCCTAAAACCCTAATTTCACTTTAAACCTAAAACTAAACCCCAAACCTTAAAACTAAGCCCTAAACCTTAATCCTAAACCTTAAAAAACTTAATCCTAACACTAATCCTAAACATTAAACTATTTTAAAACCTAACCCTAACTCAAATTCAAAACCCTAAACCCTAACCCAAAATGAAATGAACCTAACACCCCTTTTCTTTCATTTTTTACTTATTTTAAGCAACCAAGCACCTCAAACAAGCATCCTAGCACCTCTATGACATCACCAAGAAGCTTACAAGCATCTCTATCACCACCCTTAAGCTCCAAGTATTGCATGGTCACCTCCTTGTTACCCTTTGTAGCCGAACCCCCCTAAAACCCTAACACCTTGCATTCCTTGTCTTCTAGCCCTCAATACTCATCACCTAACATCCCTTAATCACCACTCTACACCTCTTGACCCTTAGACACCAAGAAAACTTGGGCACCAAGGGTTTTCACCCCTATATATAGCCGAATTCAAGCAACCATTCAATCACACCTCAAAATTCATCATGTACAACAATGGAGTCTTAACTCAGACCAAGAAGGATTAAGTGAAGTCCCTAAGCTTATAATAGAAGCCAAGAATCAAGAAAAATGAGCCATTGAAGTCGTTACTAGGCGTACGAACCCAAAAACCACATTTTGACCCATTTCTAGCTCAAGTAAGCTTAGTTCTTGTTCAATAAGCTTATAATCTGTATTAGAATGCTCATAATACTCTTAAGATCATTTATGAACTCTTTTTTGAAGCTTTGAATCTTCAAACCTATGTGTTTTTTATTAAAACCCTAAAAACAACCCTTTTTGATTTTCTAGCTAACGAATCTTTTGTTTAAACTTTTGTTACGTTAGAACATCTTATTTTAGCTTATTCTAATACGCTATAACCTACAAACATCATTTAGAATCTTAAAATAAGCTTGCATGGCTTTTTGGACTTGTTTTGCAAATATTTCCATGCATAGGGGTATATATCGTAACTT